>SNQJ01S0000868.1:25093-36928 GCA_010110895.2 Picea sitchensis
ATTCATTTAGTAACTAAGGTCTACCCCCTTTGGCTTCCCTAGGAGTAAGCCTAGACGGAAGAGGTTCCGGTCAAAGTGACAGCGTGGGCTGTGAACCTAGGCATTGTGCCTCCAAGGACACACTAAGTGAGCTGGACTTATCTCACGTCTGCAAGTGTGTATAAGGACGGCAACAAGGCCATGGACTTAATACCTTAATAAATGATGTCAAGACTGGAAAACTATTGATGATCTGGTTAAGATGAGAAAAATTACATGTTTAATTCAAATTACAAGTAACCAACTCTTGAGCTCCATAGGCAATTAATTAAATCTTGATCAAAGCAATCCTAACTTTATAAGCATAGAATGGAAGCCAGCACTTTCATAAGATAAGGTTCACATGTGCAACTTCACAACATATTGTTGAGACAAGATATTATGAATATCATAAGGACACAGCTTTCATTGTGACATTGGAAATTGGCTTTATTTGAGATTATTCATGGTCATTATCCACTTATAGAGTTACAAGCACTAGCAAGGTGGAAGCTTATTGGTTTTTCATTAAAGATCACACAGAAATAGCTCTTGCGTTTTTGGTGGCATGTATCATGCGCTTTGGTCGGACTCATTTGTTCTCAAGTAACACAAACAAATATGATAGCCAACAACTCAGACTGCTATCACAACTACAAGCAATATCATGTACTGACATACATAACAGTCCCCCAGCTCTTTGTCATCAATACATAAACCTCCATATCGTTATTCAATTGTGCTCAAGTAACACAAATAAATCTGAGAACCGAGAATATTTTTCAACTGAAAAATGCATGGAGCTCTTCTTCCACATAATAACAAAAATAACATACTGATTATTTAGCAATGGAATCAATTTATAGATCTGACTTTCAAAAACTATGTGATTGAGGAAAATTAATTAGACAGGTAGTTTAAATTAAAACCGGCAAAATTGTCATGGATACTAATTTGCAACTGAAATTGGTCATTTCCACTTGGACAAACAATGTGTGAAATACTCAATAGTCTTTTCTGGAAACCCTTTTGTATCATTCAAATGGATTTGAAGCCAGCATTCTGGTACTAAACTTGAGAAAAGATAGATGCATGCAAAGCCTGGCCCCTCTTCAGTCTCCAATAAATGCTTGATTTTTCAATGCTTACCTTTTTTAAGTGTGGTACATGTGCCCTCAAGTGCTTCACGCTGTTTTTCTTCAGCAGTATATTTCGCTTTCAGTGATTGTATCTGAAGAACTCCGTGATTGTACTCCTATAACAATTCCAGACGTTAAAATTGGATCACATTGATAATTTATCAATTTATATCTAGAGAGTTTGAACAATTGTAATCCTCGGAATACTTTCCTACATGGAAGGGACCAAGTCAATGATTCAATTATTAAACAAGAAAAGACAAGACCCAAGGGACAATAATTTCTGCATGGAAGGTTTCCAAATCCACTAGAAAAGTAAGATGCAATATATCATTGAAACTCAGATAGGAAAAACTCCACACAAAATCAATATCCAAACCAAAAGACTTGGATGCATGTACTGCATGAATCAACTTTCCGTACATACATCTCAATCCTTTCAGGTTAATCACTCAGTCTCGAGACTCAGAGGACAAGATTAAAAGATATTTTGGACAATGAAAACTGGGCAATCTGAGCAAGCACAGAAACATGTTAGTGTCAACCCTAATTTTTATTTGGAAAGGGAGAAGAGTGTAAGAGCAATAGATGCAATTTCAAAGAATAAAGTAAAATAAAAAAATTCAACATGGAAAACAAACTAAAAAGTTGCATTATTTGAATTTTGGTTCGAAAGCACTTGAGGTACCAGATATTCAACCTGACGTGCAAATCATAATTGAACATCTTGGAATTCAATGTGAATACTAACAGCATTGAACATAGTTTGGTATCGATGAACATAGCTAACTAGAGATGCTCTATGGCTGAATTTAGGGTTTTTCTTTCTCTGCAAACAAAGTGCAATCTGTCTTTTTTACAACTTTATTTTCCAAGGTTTTTTGTTTATGGAATGCACATCCCAAGGGAACCCTCCAGGCACTTACCCTCATTCCAAGGATGGTACCCGGGGTAAACTGACTAGTTGCAGTTTTGGCAACCTAACCTGGAAAGAACATCATGTGAGGCCCAATAATATCCACAGAGGCAGCCAGCCACGGGACTTGACCCCATGACCTCCTACTTGTAATTCACAGCGCTGAACCACTCGAGTTAACCCAACGGGCTATTTTTTATTTTTTTTACGACTTTCTTATAAACATTTTCCATCCAATAGTTTAATAAGGAACATAACAAGTGTTACAATATGATAAGGTTAGCTTTAACTTACTTTCAAGGCCATGGAGTACTAAAGATACCTCACCTATTTTGAGATTCACACCAATTCATTAGATACATATTTAGTAGTCTATACCTACGAGCAAGTGAACCATTAACAAACAATAGATAATTACCAAATGAAAGAAGCAGGGAGGAATAGAATTGAAACTTCCCTCAAAGCCTCATTCCCCGACATGGTTCTTTCATTTTGAGGATTACTATACTCTAGTGCTTCCTAAGACTATTGGAGTTGAGGGCAATTTTTCTTCAAGTGAGGCCCCAACATCTAAAACGTTACATCGATGGTTCCCTTTTGTTAGATAAGGTCTTACATTTACCTAGGGGTATTAAGTCTCCTTTGGAGCAAGGCTTAGTTATGGAGAGATCCTAGAGGGCATGTTACCACTCAAACTCTCGTTTGGAAGGAAAAGTCCTAATCTCAACGGGAGAGCCTAGAGGCACTATTAGGCAAGCCACCCATTGTCACCTCAGTGGCCTTTACCCACACTCCAGAATACAAAAACTAGGTATCCTAGTCTAGGGGGGTGTAATGTCCCCAATAAGGATCTGCTAGGATATTAAAGGTCTTGTGTTCAATTTATGTGTTTTTGGTTGTGTGTTTGGTCAAACACTTTGCATATCATATGTTTTAATGTTATAATTCAACTTTTCGCAGTTATTTTTGCATGCAATCTCCTCATAAGAATTTCGTCAAACATATAGCATACATCCAATGTACTCATAGAATAGAAGAGGTAATATGGGCATCTTTTATTATGGGCGAAAACATCAATACAATGCAAACTCTAGTGGTTGTTGTAGCAGTTGTAGTACTCTAATAAGACACATATAACAACCAAAAAAACCTGGAAGTGATGTCGTTAACTCTTCAATAGTTGTTGTCCACTACAAAGGCTCCCCCAAACAGTTCGGTGTCTTCTCCAGGGCCCACAGTCCTGCCCAAAGGGTACTCTCCCACCTCAAGTACCCAGCGGCCTACAACAAACCCCCGTGGTCTGTAAGAGACCCTCGTGGCCTAGTAGATACCCCCACTGCCTGCAAATGGACTCTCGGCCCCCTCTCCTAGTCCCTGCAACCTCAACAAACAAGCCCACGACCCTCTCTTGCTCCACACAACTACACAAAGAGGCTTGCAGCCTCCTCTAGAACCTCCGCAAACTTTACTGCCTCACAATCCAGCCAAAGTAATGGCTCGGACATCCTGGAATCGTCCAAGTGCCACGGACCTATCACAAAGGAATAAATCAGCCTTAAAGGAAACCCTTCGACCTCCAATCAAGTCACTACACTCCACACTGAAAACAAACCAAAGATGATTCTCCATTGATGACCCGGAATGGGTTCCCCGCTTGTCTAACTAGAGTAGATATCTCACTATCGAAACCAAATGTTAAATGGAAGGGTTTTGTCAAAACCCCAACGAAAACCTTGCTTCCAAGAGCACTCCAAATAAAAGATCAAATCATAATGAGGAAGGTGAAGTGTTACCCTTCCTTTATACTTCTCCGAAGCCTTCTAGATCTTTCCCCTTTTTGACCAAATAAAATATGACCATTATTCCCTCTTAATATTTACTTGAACATTAAAAAGTCAGTTTTTAATGTTTAAGTTATTAATAATTTATCTTTTTACTTAATGTCACTTTAGAATGTAACATCTCCTGGCTATTGACATTAAATAAACCTCCTTGACTCCCTTTTTCTTCATTGACTATAGCCTACGGGAATAATATAGGCTACTAAGTCATCCTCTGTCGTGATCAATTGGAAGGGGGCATTACAAGGGGAATCCCTATAGTCAAGCAAACTAAATTCATTGCAAAGGTGTGAGTAGCCTCGCAGCTTGACTTATGAATTCTCTCAACAATGATCAATTTTCCTTATATGAGAAATGAGTTGCTAAACGAGCAAGTCGATCAACGCGAGTACCTCAAATGAATTGTGAAACAATGATTGCAAAACAAGTACCAAGTGAAGCTTAGAAAGGATTTGTGGCTATCTTGTTAAACCAAATCTGATTAATACCACATTGGGTGTATCAAAGGGAGTTCACATGCATTTATCCCAAATGTACTCAATGATGAATCATAAACCCTTCACAATGTGTGTTTGAAATGTTATTATAACAAATTTAGATACGCATGATGATTGATTAGGAATAAAAAGTATTGCAAAAGAATGTCATGTATCACAACTTATAAACCATTCACCATTGTGCCAAAATTGCTGTTCAAGTTCAAGGCTTTGATCACTGCTTAGATGAGTTAAAAATGCTGTAGTATTTGCAAGTGAATCAGTGCTACTAAGGCTATTTATGCTGTGTGATAAATCCAAATTATGATTGACAAAACAACTCAGATTTGCATCCTGTTATGCCAGCAATACAGACATGAAAGTTTCAGACCTTTAACACTGAATATCTCATCTCAAGACAGCAGTAATTAAAACACAATGATTGCCAATGAACAGAATCAGAATTTAGATATCCTTAGGGCTGTCATTAACAGTGTATTGAAACTGCAGATTAGTGTAAATCCTCAAGAATTAATCCAGTGCTTAAACATTATCAATCATCTTAAGCTCAGATCAGTGAATATGGAAAGATAAACAGCACTTAAAACATAGGTTGTTGGCACTCTGTGATAGCTTGTTCAAGCATATGTATCATCGATTTGTTTCTTAGAAGTTAGAACCATTTAGATAAAAAAATAAGCAAGATGTTGTGAAAAAGAGCATTCAATGTTCATTTTAGCAATGATCTATCCATCAACCAGAATTTGTCTGTAATATCCCTAATTCCGCAGATCGGAATATATGCTTCAACTGCCTATTATTTGCTGCCGGAACTGATACACTTTGGGTTTCTGGGTGCGTTTAGAAGATTGGTTTTAACATGCGTGGTGATTTTGCATGTGGTTACAATTGTTTAACAATATATAAGCAAGTACGCAAAAGATAAAGACACAAAACAACTGCAACAATGTATTATGAAAATGACTGGATACAATGCCGCATGCGGCTAAGTAAAATAAATCTCTCGGCTAGATCAGAGACAAAGGATCTTAGCCGGAATACAATAAGCAAACTGAAACAGTGATACCCGGAAATAGAAGAATGTTGTTGGATCAATGGATGAGTTGTAGGATCTATTGCATGCTACGGCAACTGTTGCAAGATTGGAAAGTTCGCCCTGGTGGCTAAACTCCTCGGATCTGCCTGGAATCTGTCTCAAACAGTGCGCCCTAACCTCATACACACTCTCGGTGTCTGTCTGACTGAAGATCGGCCCTCTGCTGATCCGTACGAACCCCGGATGGATTCCCCTAGGGGATTGCACCCCAACTGTTGCCAATAACTGCGCCCTAGAGATTCCACCGTCGGAATCTGGCTGTAATAGTCTCAAACTAAGCGCCCTAGGCTCCTCTGTAATGGGTCGGGAGGGTTTCCCCGGCTCAGGTCCAGTGAACTCTCTGGAACCCTGTGAATGTCTCCTCAAGAGTTGCCCCCTCACTGGACAATTGTTGCACCCTTGATGATTTCTCCGTCAGAATCTGACGAGAAACCAATCAATAGATGTGCCATGCCTTCCTCTCAATTGGTTCGGAAGGGAACCCCTGAATTCTCCCTGGCTGGGACAAGTCGAATCTCTAAGTCTCCTCAGAAGTTGCGCCCTCACCCTGAATAAGTGCGCCCTTGCTGCTGCAACCTGTGTAACTGCTGCCAAAGATCGATGGAAGATCTGTATCATCTCCCCGGTGACTAGGGTGTGTCTCTCAACACCGAAATCAACCTCTGGGTGTATTCCTCCTGGAATCCACAAAGTCACTGATTCGCCTGAACCTGTGAAGTCACCTCAAAGCTCACTCTCAAATCATAAAATCTGCATAATGAGGAATTAGGTCGCTTTTCTCCTCATTTACCTTTCCAAAGCCCTAATTCTCCGTTGACTTCTAAATTTAGCTCCCTCACTCATGCACCCTTCTATTTTTAGCTCAAAATCACTTAAAGGCGCTTTTACCCACTTTTCACTTAATGTTACTTTCAAATTATAACATTCTTTAGTAAAGTAACATGAAGTGACCCTATTTTCCCCTGAATCTCCCTGGCTATAGTCTAACGGGGACGTTTAAACTTTAGACTAGTAATCCCTCCTCTCTGGAGCTCCTACTCGAAAAGGGACATTACAGTCCTCCCTTCCCGAGATTGCTTGTCCTCAAGCAATACCAATCTAGGGTGTTGCAAAACCTACTCACTCTCCCAAGTAGCATCCTCCACTGGAAGCCCTCTCCATCTGATCAAACACTCCCTGATGACCTTGCTCCTCAATCGCCGCTCTGGGAACTCCAGTACCTCCTCCGGAACCAACTCTAGTTGCCCCTCCTCATCCAAAGGTGGAAGCTCCTCTGAAGTGTTGATGAATTGTTCCACGGATTTCTTGAGACAAGAAACGTGGAACAGATTGTGAATTTGACTCCCATCTGGAAGCTCTAACTCGTAGGCAACTTCGCCTACGTTGCGTATGATCCTGGAAGGCCCATAGAACATGGGCTTGAGATTTTCCTCCCCACTCTTCTACAAAGATGACTACCCGTATGGTTGTAGCCTCAGGAATACCAAATCCCCAACCTCAAAGCTACGCTTTATCCTGTGTCTATCTGCACTCACCTTCTATCGATTATGTGTCTTATGTAGATTCTCTTTGAGTTTTTTGAGAAACTCCTGACTCTCTACGATCTATTCTTTGGATTTGGGAGCCTGGCTACCTCCGAAAACCAAGTCAATCAAAGTGGGATCATCATACCCATATAATGCTCGGAAGGGGGTCATGCCAATGGACATGTGGAAGGTGGTGTTGTAACAGTTCTCTCCTAAATGTAGCCACCTCACCCATGCTCTCTGTTGTCCTCTCACATAGTTCCTCAAGTAACCCTCAACCCACTTGTTGACTTTCTTTGTTTGTCCATTAGTCTGAGGGTGGTAACTAGTGTTGGGTGTCAACTGTGTCCCCACCAATTTGAATAAATCCCTCCAGAACGTGTCGATAAACCGAATGTCCCTATCATTGACGATGTTCTATGGCAACCCATGAAGCCTAGAAACCTCTCTAAAAAATAGCTCGGCCACCTGTACTGCGTTGTAATTTGTTAGAATGGCATAGAAATGTGCAAACTTGGTCAATCTGTTGACCACCACATAGATACAATCCTTACCCTGAACCTTGGGTAGACCTGTAATGAAGTCAATGGAGATGCTTTCCCATTTCTGCTCTGGAATGGGAAGTGGCTGAAGTAACCCTGCTGGAAGAGTCTGCTCTGACTTGTTCTGCTGACAAGTCACACACTCATCGATATGTCTCATCACATCCTATTTGAGACCCCTCCAAGAGAATATCTATCTGACATGCCTGTAGGTTTTGAAAAACCCTTGATGGCCTGCTAGTGGGGAGTCATGTACTGCAACCAAAATCTTCTTCCTGAGACCCGATCCTGGCACTAGATAGACTCGGTCTTTGTAGAAGATAACGTCGTCAATGACTCTATACCTATCGTCCTATACCTGCCCATCGAAAATATCACAAGCAAACTTGTTCTTGGAATATTGCACTAACAAGTGGGATTTCCAATCTGTTGAAATTTCCATGAGGGAACAAGCTATTGGTCTCCTAGGCAATGCATCTGCCACAATGTTCTTCTTACCCTTGACATACTCTATGTCAAAATCAAAGGCCTGGACCTTTGTCACCCATTTTTACTGACGCTCACTGAGATCCTTTTGCTCGAGGAAATACTTCAAGTTGTTATGGTCTGTCTTGTCCACAAATTTGTTGCCCACCAAGTACTGTCTGAATTTGGTCAAGACATGCATGATTGCAAGCATTTCCTTGTCATAGATCGAGTACAGCCTCTCGAGTTGACTGAGCTTCCTTCTCTCAAACACAATGGGGTGTCCCCCCTGCATCAACATTTCTTCAATCCCCTCTCTTGATGCATCACACTCCAATACAAATGGCAGCGTGAAGTCCGGCAATGCTAACACTGGGCATGTGTGTTAAGTTTTGAGCTATTATTAGGTTTCTTTTCAATTTACTAGATAACAATAGCATAGGTAGGATCACTGAGAGAAACACAATCACAAGATACACAACATTTATCCTGGGAAACCCTCATGGGGGAGAAAACCCAGCAAAAACTTCCTTAATATAGATAGCCAATACAATGCCAAGACAATAAACCAAACCCTAGAGAATATCTTCCACTGAGCAATGCGCCTCTCTCTTCCTTCTTCTCCCAACTGCAGCTACCAAACTTGTGCACTCAGTGAGCGAATGAGTGAGTGATCAAATGAGGAGTTGGCTTCCTTTATTTATACAAACCGGCAGGTGCTGGAAAGGTGTCTCTTCACTGGGCAGGGCTGACTTGTCTTCTTAGTGGTTAAAACCACTTTAATTAGCCTGGGAGCTGACTTCTCAATTTGCATATTATATTTAGGGTTTAACCAATCCACAAAAGGGGATTTCGTCAATTACAATGCCCGACATGATCAATCCACAAAAGGGGATTGATCTAATTAATAATAACTCAATAAATAAATAGAATACTCTTTGCAGTTACAATATTTCAACACTCCCCCTTAACAAGAAGGGTATTCTACAACATCATCAGGAGAGAGAGAGGGCAACAACATCTGGAACACTGACTGGCATATCTATAAATCATCAGATTTTTTTCTCATCATCATCGTTCACAGCATGGAGCTAGAGTAGCATCATCATCCTCATCAACATGAGGCTAAAGTAACCTCTGTTGAGAAAATCAGCAAAAAATTGCCAAAATCGCGATTTTTTCAACAAAACGATTTTCTAGGAAAAAATCGGAAAAAATCGCGATTTTTAGGGAAAAATCGGGAAAAATTGATTTTTATGTTTGCCAATATATTGCCGATGTTTTGGCGATTTTTACGAAACGATGTTTTCTGGACCCTGGCGATTTTTTCGCCGAAACGATTTTTGTAACACTGAAAGTAACATCATCATCATCTTTAGCGTGAGGCTAAAGTAACATCATTATCTTCTTTAGCATGAGGCTAAAGTAATATCATCAACATCTTTAGCGTGAGGCTAAAGTAACATCATCATCTTCTTTAGCATGAAGCTAAAGTAATATCATCAACATCTTTAGCATGAGGCTAAAGTAACATCATCATCTTCTTTATCATGAGGCTAAAGTAATATCATCAACATCTTTAGCATGAGGCTAAAGTAACATCATCATCTTCATCTTTAGCAAGAAGTTGAAGTGGCATCATCATCATCTGCATCAACATGGATTAGTATAACACTAATACATCATCATCATCAATAACAATACAAGGCTGATACAACATCAACAACAACAGTATCACAGCACGAAGGCGGGAGCATCAACAACAACAGCATCACAGCACGAAGGCTGGAGCGTCATCAACAACAGCAGCATCACAGCACGAAGGTTGGAGCATCATCAACATCAACACTAGGCTAGAAATCTTCAGCACGAAGTTGGCATCTCAACAACATCAGCACGACGCTGGAAATCTTCAGCACGAGGTTGGCATCTGAACAACATCAGCACGACATTGGAAATCTTCATCACGAGGCTGGCATCTCAACAACATCAGCACGAAGCTGGAAATCTTCAGCACTAGGTTGGCATCACAACAACATCAGCATGAAGCTGGAAATCTTCAGCACTAGGCTGGCATCACAACAACATTAGCACGAAGCTAGAAATCTTCAACACTAGGCTGGCATCACAACAACATCAGCACGAAGCTGAAAAATCTTCAGCACTAGGCTGGCATCACAACACTACTCCCCCTTTCGAGGGAGGTCCTTTCGGAATACACCAAGCTTATCTCGAAAGTGCTCAAACTTTACATGAGATAGAGGCTTGGTCAACACATCTGCAACCTGTTCATTCGTGAACATACTGGAGCTTTATGGCTCCTCTCTGCACCATATCATGGATGTAATGATATCGGATCTCTATGTGTTTTGACTTGTCATGGAACACAGGGTTCTCTGTCATCTTTATGCAACTCTGGTTATCACATAGGATCACGATTGCTTCCATCTCCAAATCGAATAGACCTGTCAACAACTTCCGAAGACATATGGCTTCACAACTGGCGAAACATGCAGCAATGTATTCTGCTTCTGTCGTGCTGAGAGCAATGCTTGATTGCTTCTTACTCTGCCATGAGATCATGGCTAACCCCAGACTGAAACAACATCCTAAAGTGCTCTTTCTGTCAGAGACACTTCCAGCCCAATCTGAATCGGTATAACCACTCAGTCTGAAGTCATGATCTCCATTATAACTGAGACCACAATCTAATGTACCCTTAAGGTACCTCATCACATGTTTTGCAACAACCAGGTGAACACGTCTGGGCTCTACCAGAAATTGACTCAAGGTGTTCACAGCAAAACATACATCCGTCCTGGTGTTCGTCAAATACATCAACGATCCAATGATCTATTTGTACAGCGTAGCATCAATCAATTCTAACGAAGTGTCAACCAGGAGCTTCAACTTTGTTTCCATGGGTGTCTTCGTGGATTTGCACTCCAATATATCAAATCTCTTCAATATTTCAACTGCATACTTCCCTTGGTTAAGGAAGATCTTCTCTGGGCTCTGTCAAACTTCAAGACCTATGAGATAAAGCATTAGGTCTTTCATCAAACTCTATGGCGAGCTTCTTCTACAATCTATGATGAGTTTTTCTTCATCTTGTCAAGAATACATCATCTACATATAGTAGTGAAATCACTGGCTCATCATTCATAACCTTGAGATAAAGGTTAGAATTAGCTTTACTCTTGGTAAGGCCCAAGCTCTTCAGGAAACTGTCAATTCTGCCATATCAAGCTCTAGGAACTTGCTTCAACCTGTACAGATCCTTCTTCAACCTGCAGACCTGAGTCTTTCTATCTTCAACTTCAAACCAAATTTTCACATTATATTGTACCAATCTAGTACACTTGCTCAGCTGCAACTCAATCTGCACAATCATATGCTAGCTCTATGTGCTTTCTGCAAAGCACTATCTGTCTCACTGCCAGAGAGTGTCCTCTCCTCTTTCTGCAACTATTCTTCTGGAAGTGGGATTCTGCACCTGCAGTTGTTCTGAAGTTGAGAATGGTTGCTCCATTCTCACTTAACTGTTGAAATCTGAGAGTAACTCCTCTACTTCATCATGGCAACAACTTCATCTGAAACTAAGAGTGGCTCAATAACTGATATTGAAGGTAGCTCTTCTTCTTTCATGGAGGTAACTCTATCTTTTATTGTAGTCGTGTCTCCATGACCCAACCAACTAATGTAATGCACCAACTGCCACTCAATTTTAAATATGGGGATTGCTCCCCCTGCATCTCATACTATATATGAATCATGGTTGTTCTGGTTGTCTTC
>SNQJ01S0000868.1:55217-68289 GCA_010110895.2 Picea sitchensis
ATTCATGGTTAATCTATACAACCCTCTAGATCGGAGATGTATGGCTATTTTCTCCTTCCATGCAAAATAGTTGTAAGGTGTAAGAATGAATTCTTTTTGGAATTCCATCTTTCCGTTGTCTTCAATCTTTTGTACCTGCAAAACATTTTGGTGTAGCTTTTGCTTAGTAGTCCATCGGCTCTGATACCATGTAAATGTTTTGAACCTGCACAAAATAGATCTAGCTAAACAATAATACACACATTTGCAGAGATAATTGGAGAAAGAAGAAGAAGGAGAGAAAGAATGGAAAGAATTCTCATTAACCGTTGTGAATAATGAGTAATTTACACATGATATACTATGTATAACTCAATGAGTTCGACTTGAGGTGAACCAAGTCGCCATAGTGGTGGTCTAGAGTGATCTGGACACACACCAGTAGTTGCGGGAGTGAACTGCCACCTATTCTAGTATCTCAGGCAGTTACGAGAGTGAACTGCCACCTAGTTGAGTTAACTAGTCAACTAGTATTCAGTTAACTGACTGAACAGAAAGTAGTGAGGATTTAACTCAAGGAATCAAGGCTAATGCGCCACTTTGGTGATGATACCGAGGCAAGGTTGAATTAGCATGGTGATGATCCCAATGTTGCATGGTGATGATCCCAATGCAACATCTAAACTCAACTCAACTAGTCAAACTGAAGTGTGAACTGAAAGAGAATATTCTCCATGTGGAATATTCTCTCCTAAAATATAGGAGACTGGATAATGACTAATTATGACTAATAAACAAATAAAAACCTTAGGAAAAAGAAATCCTAGGTGTGTGTGAAGTAACTCCAATAAAAATTCATAATAGAGGCAAGCAGGAACATTGCAGTGGTATTAGAGCATGATCTTGGACAGTTGTGGGAACTTTGGCAAGATAGTGAATGCATGAGCAATTAAATGAATACATAGGACCTCCAGAACATCACTTATAAACGACAAAGGTATAGGAATAAGGATCCTGGGTCGGAAGACGAAGAAGTTGAGATCAGACTTGAAGAAGATAAGGGTAAAGAAGCTATAGGAGATGATGACAAGACATCCTTTAACAGTCTCATCGATGCTTTGAATGATTTGGCCAAAGGCCAAAAGGAAATGTTGGCGGCCATAAACATGCTAGTTGGCAAACCAGGGGAAAGCCCAAACAACCCAATCAATAATGGCGAAAGGGGATCTAATAGTGGGAAAGAGATCCATTCACAGACCACCATGCAGAGCCATCCTCACTTGTACAACAGATCTACTAGACCAACCTTACCTCAGTTTCTTGACAGCACCGTAGTCGATATAGCTATACAGCCTGAGTAGGAGGAACCTTTTGTGGCTCTTTAGAGGAGTACCGAGCTTTGGGGGAGGATTTCCACTCAGTTATGTCTTTTGCTGAGTTTTGCAACTTAAATAGCAGGAACATACCAAGAGGATTTAACAGGGAAGACAACCAAAATTGGGAGCTACAACGCACTTTGGGTAAATTGACTATTCCCAGTTTTGATGGGACATCTAGATGCGCAGCAGGAGCTTGGGTGCAGAAGTTGGACACATATTTCCAACTCAACCCAATGTTGGAGTCGGAAGCCATAAAATTTGCCACCTTGCATCTTAACAAAGAGGCACATGATTGGTGGTATCATGGATTGGTGACGTTGGGCCACTGTAGCATCACTTCATATGTCGACTTCACTCAAAGGCTCATGGAACGCTTTGAGAAGAAGGACTCGGAGATACATTTCAGAGAGCTAGCTCAGCTCAAGCAGACAGGTGGTTCTGAGGCCTTCATAGCATAGTTCCAGAGAGTTGTCGTCAGGGTGACCGATATTTCAGAGCTTAGATTAATCATGTTGTTCATTGAGGCTTTTTCTAAGCCTTTGCGGGGATGGGTTAAGGCATATAAACCCACCACCCTTCAGGACGCTATTAGGAGGACTAGAGATTTACAGGATGCAGTGCCAAAGATCAAGTTTCCCCCCAAACCAACCATTCCCCTAATAGATGATGATACAAAGCCCTCTCAGAAAGATCGACCAAGGAAGGAAGGGATGAACGAAGACACCAGGAGAGAGTTGAGAAGAAAGAAGTTGTGCTTCAGATGTCAGGAACCTTGGGTACTAGGTCACAGATGCTCGGGAAAGGGAAAGGTATACTACATTGAGGTTTATTCTGCTAACAGAGAGGAAGAGGATGACCAGGGGCAAGGATAGAAGGAGGAGGTTCGTACTGCAGGGGTTGAGCAGTCACAGTGTGATATCAATGGAGGTGTTATCGCTACTATGTCAGGGATTACTAGGTTTCATACTTTCAGGGTGAGAGGAGTTGCATAGGGCCACAGAGTGGGCGTGTTGATTGATGGTGGGGAAACCCACAACTTTATTGATGTTGCTTGGGTGACGAGGCATGGAATTCCTACTAAGGAGTGTGGGGAGTTCATAGTGGTTGTGGCAGGGAACCATAGCATGGAATGCACTCGATGGATTCCCAAGTTGAGCATCACACTTGGGAGTTACACTTTGACAGACTCCTTTTATGTGGTGAAGGTGCCTGATACAAATATCGTCCTAGGAGTCCAGTGGCTATACTCTATTGGGAAGCACTCTATAGATTTCCAGACCCTGGAGATGGAATTTCAAGGACCTGATGGTAAGAAGGTAGTTTTACGAGGCATGCACACTTACCCTCCTGGGTGGTATCATCACATAGGAAGGAGGTCATATTCCGACAGAGTGTCATAGAATGGATAGCAGAATGTTTGATCACACCAAAGAAGCCTCCAGATCGCACCCCACGATATCCAGTAGAGGCACAAACATGGTGTGGAAATCATAGACGGGTGTTAAAAAACAATCATCCAAGTAGACCTCTTGATGGTTGAAGAGAGCATGTTGTGGAGTTAGAGGAGGGAATCCGGGTAGTCATTACTATTTCCGATCGACATGATGAGGTATACAAAGATAAGATGAATAAAACAATTGAAAAGTTGCTTAAACTGGGACACATTCATCTGAGTCCTAGTTCATTTTCTTCTCCTATAGTGGTAGTAAAAAAGAAGGAAGCAAAGAAGGTGTTGGGCCAACACGTACTCTAGCATATAGGTTCACGATTGTTTGAGGACAAGCAATTTCAAGCGAGGAGGACTGTAATGTCCCCTCTTGCTTAGCGCCAAAAAGCAACAAAAAAGCAACCCACTAGCCTACATATAATAAATAAGACTACACTATCGAATTTCATTATCGACCATAGTCTACATATAAAATTCTTAAAAACTTGCTACAGCAGAGAGAAAATTCATAACAGAGGCAAGCAGGAACATTACAACGAGAAGATGGGCGTCCATGGATGTGGGAGAATACCTTGTGCAGGTGGTCAAAATCAAGAAGAAGAGAGTCCATTTCGTCATCGTCGCTAGTTGTTGCCATTACATTCCCCTGTGTCAAGTCTCTCTCGTCCTTACGAGCTTCTCTGTTTGTATTATATTGAATCTAAATCTATTATTGATGGAATGGGAATCTCTGTAACTGTGTGGCAGGGTGATTTACTTTAGTCGACCTTAAAAAGTCGTTATCGCGCTATTTTAGGACTCCCCTCATATTCATATTTACAAGGTTACACAAACATTTACACCAGTTAATTATTTTTTTAGGGCGGCAAGTTATTAACGGGTAGGAATCACAATTATTATTGGCCGCTATTTGTAAATGTGTGTTGATTGATGACTGTTATTAAAAAAAAAACAGGTTTGTTATGGTTGATAAGGGAATAGACTTTTGCTCTTGCTAGATGCTTCTGGGTCTTGGGCCATTAACCCATTTCTCTATATAGGAAAAAGATGAGCTCATAACATATCAAATTGAGTGTTAGGTATAACTCGAGGACAAAAAGTGTTATTTCATCATCCACACTAAATCTAGTGTCCCTTATAGTCATCCATAAAGCTACTTCCAATGAGATTATGTGCTTTCTAGTAACATGTAGCCTTAATTGCATACATGAACCTATACACTACTCAGTTGCACTTTAATATATGGCTCAAGATAAATTATTTTTTAATTATTATAACCTTAAAAAATAAAATTTATTTATTATTTTATTGATAATTATATATTTAGCATAGATTATTATTTGTTATATCTTAAATGATAATGAACCTTGTTTATATCTTAAATGATCATGGGCTTATTTAGGAATTCAAACATTTAATTTTAGTGTGAAACTTTTTTGTGCATAAAAATTCTATAGGAAAAAATTAATAATAATGAAAAACACTTGATTTTCAATAAAAGTAAAGGTTAGTATTTTCTAAAGGATTTAGAAATGAATTAGATTTGTCAATAACAATGATATTGAAAATCTTTGTTGTAGTTTTATAACAACACTCTTAACTTGTATAAATAAGTATTGTTTGAAGTTTTGTATAAAAAGGAAAATCAAATAGCCAACTATTGATATGACAAATGTTGTAAGATTACTACAATATTCAATAGTCATAAGAGAAGCATTTAATGAGTCCCTAAAATCTATCAAGATCAATAGTTACAAAGCACTATTAAAAGTAAAAAAGTCAAATTGTATAAATTGAAAACAAGATAAGTTATTACACCTTTCTAAACTAAGATTGCTACAATAGTCAGTTGTTGATGAGTCCCTAAAAGCTATCAAGATCAATAGTTGCAAAGCACTAATTAAAAGAAAAAAGTGATATTATATAAATTGAGAGCAAGAGAAGCTTTTACACCTTTCTAAATTAGGTCCTAAAAAACTGGAGGGAAATTCTAACTCAAAAAACTAAATAAAATAATATGATTGTCTCGAGGGATTAGAATCATACCTTAAAGATATTTATGAATTCCCTAATGTAGTGAACAACATTCAAAACCTTATAACAAAGCAAGAGAGTTTTGCTTTGGAAGACATTGAGTTTGGTGTTAAGTGATAGCAAAAGGGAAAGCTAAGGACATCAAAAGCTATCAAGCTTAAATCCTAAAAATTGGAGGTTGGGTTCATATCCCTCACATTCATAAGCTTTTCAATATGGAAGTCAAGCACAATTTTCCTAAACCATGGACTCAAAGCCCCATTGTTCCTATTTGTAAAAGTGGGACAAAAATAAGCCATCAAATTATAGGACCATTATGATTAGTCCTATTCTAGCAAAGTTATGTGGAATTATTCTAGAAAAATGATGAGCATATGGTTAGAGAATCGAGGAAAAGAAGCTAAAGGTCAAGCTAGTTTTAGAAGTTATCATTCAACCATGGACCACCTGATTACTCATAGGAATATCATAGAAGGATGTCGATATAGTAAAAACAATCTCCTATGTTGCTTCATTGATTTTTGGAAAGCTTTTGATGTGGTGCCTGGAAAAATCCATTAGGATAGATTAGAAGAGCTAAAGGTTCATTTTTTAGTTGAGAGTTATTACGATAAAGATGTATAAGAAATTTATTGCTAAGTTCGTGAACGGTTGCTCCATCAACATCTTCGACAAGTACTTCATCAACCTCTAAAATGGAGTATAACATTATTGATGGCGTGAAGAAAATCAAGACAAATGTTTCCTTGTACAATTCACTAAGAATTGACTAGCAGTGGAAATTTTCTAGGTAAATCTTACCCCAACGTTACCTTGCCTAAACTTTCCAGTAGTTATGGTGTCATAATTTATATTATTCTAGCTTTATATAGATATTACAATCTTATTAACCATTCTCTACTTTTTTGGCCAATTCAACCTTAGTTTTAGCTTCATTAATCAACATTCCAGCACACTGTAATGTTGCATTTATGTATTTTTTTGTTCATATAAACTCCTCCATATTCCATTCTATTTTTTCCCCAACTATAACTTCAACTGGACCTTCCAACATTTCATAGCATTACAATTAATTTCCTTTCAAATTCATATGGTCTCCTTTCAGATTCCATTGTCTTTTGCAAACAATGCCAAGCATAGATATACTTTCCTTCTCATTTACCTTTTTAATATTTCCATTCTGAAAATACCTACATTTCTTATATTCTTATTTGGTTTACTATCCATGGACACACTTGGAATACATTGAACATTCCTTACCTTCATTTCTCATCAATCATGTTCATTTAGTGTTGGAATCATTTCCTTAGTGTTGCAATATCTTCTAGCTAACTTAAGCATTCACATTATGACATCTTTTGCCCTTATCTCTAGCTGTCTATGGGTTTGTTCAATTATAAAATTCCTCACTTCATTAGATAATTCTCCATGAAGTATGATTTTATCCTCCAATACCAACTCACACACAATGGTGCTTTATTCTTCAATTGACACCTTTAAAGTGAGTGAAAGTTGATTATTTATTTCACCGTGTCTTTATACATAAGTTGTTGGGTCATATCCTACAACTCCTCTAACCATTCATACACTTTCCCACAAATATGATTCACCCATCCCATGAGCCACACATCACCTCATGAGGTCCTTGTTTTCTTCCTTTTTTCCTTTGGTAGATTTTCTCTACCAAACCAACCTCCATCACTTCTTCTTTAAAAACATGTTTTGCATCCATTGTTACTTAGTTTATTTTCTCTATATTTAGGTGTTAAGAAACTTAGCTTAGCTTCATATGCATATTGATGTCATTCTTTACTTGGTGGCTTGCTCCATGCTTCTTATTCATGTCATTATTACTTGGTTATACACAATAACCCGCTACAATGGTCACGACTCTCACAAATGTTCTCTACATGTTGGTATCTTCCATACCCTTGCTAAATATTCTTTTGTAGCATAGAATATTTAAATCCAATAAAAAAGAGCTCATGTGGCTCTTTATACCTATCACTATTTCTTTGTTTCATATATTATTAGCTACCATAACCAAGTCCTTCTCTATCTCTTATTTTGTAATATAAATTGCATTGATTAATTGCAATATATATTTCGTATGCCTTCTTTCTTTCTTTTTCATGACATTATCTTCTTGGTTTCTTATTCTTCAGGATTGAACCTGGAATTAAATTTGCAACATACCTTCACAATATCCATCCATGGAATTTGACCACCTTGTTGACATACCTCTCCATAATACTCTCTCCTTGAATGTTCTTGCTTATCAACAACACTGGCTTTTTGTTAAGAACTCATCCCTTTCCACTATCATGCTTTTACACTTCCAAATGTGCCTCCACACCACTGCACGGGCACCATCATGAAGTATTTGCAACCTTCCTTGATCAATATTCACATCTAGTATGCACCTCTACCATATTAAATATTTTTCCCAAATTAAATCTACTTTGAAAGTCTTCCTCATATGACAATTGCATTGCTCACTCAAGCCTGGAAGTTATGTTCTTGTAATTTTCTGAAAGAACTAGAAGCATCTTTTAAAAACTTAAACCTTCTATCATGTTCTCTTTTGAATTACCTTTTCGATGGATATAATCATACTCAATTCCAAGCTCTAATATGAAAGTTATGGCTGTCTAAATTTACCATTTCTTCTAATTTGTGCATTTTTCTCATTGGCACAACCAAGTTCAGAGACCAACTTTTGCCACCTGTAGACGGAAATCTAACAAGAACTAGGAAAAATTTTGTATCAGGTGTAGATAATATGTATCATTGTGAGAACTCATAAACTTTCATATCGGTGATCTAATGCTCTAATCATTTTTTGCATTAATTTGGAATTGTAAACTTTGTCATTTTTGCACTTTCCCCATACATGATTTTTAGTCAAAATTGTTATCTTCCAAATAGAGAAAAACAAGCAAATTTTCAATATTACAAAGTTGTTTGGATTGTTAAGGACATCAAATGTCAACTACAAAAAAAATTTCATATTGGTGATCTTGGGTCCCTTTTCCTCCATTAAAGATTTCAAAAATCACCAAAACTCTAGGAATAATGGATTTTCGTGGGTTTCTTCATCTCTATAGAGATTCTGAGATACGTGCATAGAACATCTAGATAACATTGAAACACACACAACTTGCAATGGTGGATGAAGGGAGAAGACAAAAATGGAGAAAATAATGAAAGAATTTCTATTATCTGGGTAAGAGAATGTTACAATAGAAGTGATATACTAGGTATGACACAACTGACTTGCCATAGTAGCCAAGCTAATGTGCATTAGGAGTGTTCTAGAGATATGTGACACACACTGGCAGCCATTGTAGTTAATTGATACCTAGTCCTAGTTAACTGGCCATGCGGTCATCAGTTGACTAGCTAAACCTGAGTGAAATGAGGAGGAGATCACTCACACATGTGGAATATGATTTATTGGTGATGATCCCAATGCAAGCGTGAATTCATGGTGATGATCCCGAGGTTAGCATGCAACACTTGGTGATCAAGCCTAGGTTGATATGTAACACTTCACTCAACTAGTCTAACTAAAAGGTAACTGAGGATTGATTGGAGGGCATGTGGCACCCTTGTCTAGGGGAGAATATCTCAAACTAAGGGACCCTCAACATAGCCAAATAAACTTAGGAAAATAAAATCAAAGGAAAATCCTAGATGTGTGTATTATCTCCAACACCCCCTGTGAACACTACTCGGGACTATACATAATGAATGGGTCCCGACAACAGAGGCCATGTTAGGTACCATGAACAATGCAACTAATGAACATTGAAATAAAGTGAGGAAAGAGGGAAAACCTCATGGGAGCCTCCCCCCCNCCAAAGTACAAGTACAATGTATCAAAAGAAGAGAAAGAAAGGTGAGATCCACCATGTGACAAGTAGATAGTCTTCAAAACCAAGAAAAGATGACAAGCCAATGAAGCATGATCTGATGATGATATATCGTAATCTACTTCAATGAGTGTGTTGAAGTTGGAATGTTGTAGCTAATACTAGTTGACAACAGTTAGATCTCTCCAAACATTAATGCACTAACATACACCAAGATGGTCGAGCTAGTCAAAGTGCTTCCAAAACATAGAAGCAAACACCATAAAAGTCATCAAAATAATGGTGAATGGAATTGTAAAGGCTGCATGATCAGTCAAGTCAAGAGAAATGAGAATGGTTCCCATGTATCGTGGATGAAACACATTTGTAAGATGTTCTCAAACAATCCTCGGAGTTGGTACCTTGCCAAGATGTTGTTGTATACGCCTCTTCGTCAATGACTTGAAAGAAGAGGAACTGAAAAAAGGTTGTGGATACTTGAAAGGAAGACAACGTTGTCTCTTATCATGATGTCGATATGTGGAGGATGTAGACCCTAAAGTTGATGTTGAAGAGTCTCATGCTACCAAAAACTTTGATGTCGATGTTGAAGAGTCTGATACTAGCAACTCTAATGCTGAAGTTGGTGTTGAATCTGGTTGTGAAGGATCCAAAGTTGTATCAATAAGAGGTGTAGGTGGTCGTTGTTGCAACTCAACAATAGAAGAGTCATCTTGTGCGATGGACTCTTGTGATGGAAAAAATTGAGTCTAAACGACATAAATATCGAGACAACTTGCTACTGGCAATGAAGTCCCAACAAAATGAAGTCTGGTTTTTGTTGCTCTCATCACAGGATGAATGGGATGTGCAATCCCCTGTCCATTCTTACCAATTCAACCACCAGTGCATCCCATCTTAGCATCAATTTTGACCCAATACCATGAGTGTTCAACTCAAAATCTAGTGAAGGAAGCTCAGGAGTGGTCAACAATGCAAAAGCAGTATTAGAAGTAAGATGTTGTTGCATATCTTTCTGCAAACAAGCAATAATATCTTCTTTCTCTTTTAAATCAGCCAAAAAATGTTCATTGAGAAGAGCGAATTTCTCCTCCATCTCATTAATGCGGGTGGTACAAGTATCAACTTGAGCTTGATGCTCCTCCATTAGAGTCCCAATGAGTCCAAAATCCATGGAAAAATAGGTACACATGTTTTGAAGACAAATCTCGGATTTCTCTTGTTCACCTCAAAGTTTGCTAACTTCTTTGACAAGTTTAGATTCAGACTCTGAAGGGTGGAGATAACTGCATCTATGTCCCCCATTACAATGATTATCTCCCAATAAATGATACCAAGTGAGATATGCATGTTAGAGTAGCGATCTAAGGGTTTGTTGATCTGTTGCATGTAGCTATAGACCTGATAAAACAATTGTATCTTCTAAAATATGATGTGGGTATTGGATATTTTTGGTGAGCGTGAGCATCTCTATGCAATGCATTTCTCTACAAAAAATTAGATCAACCCAGATCGTGGATTTAGAGATATCATTGATGGATATGTGGAAGCTATATATCTAATAAAACAACTTTATTGCCTAAAATACGACATGGGTATTGGAGATTTGTGGTGAGCGTGAGCATCCTTATGCAATGTGCCTCTGTACCAAAAACTAGATTTACCCATATTGTGGATTTCGAGATATGGCCGACGGATCTATGACACATTGATCTTGGAGAGAATGTGAGGCGTAAGAGGAATTGTCGGTGAGTAATCCATCTTTTCTGAAGCTTTGTCCCGTCTTCGGTACCTGCAAAAGAGTTTTGGTGGCGAAACCTGCACAAAATATCTAGCTAACAATGAAACATACACAACTTGCAATGGTGGATGAAGAGAGAAGAAAAAAATGGAGAAAGAATGAAATAATTTATATTATCTGAGTAAGAGAATGTTACAATACAATTGATATACTCTACACGACACAACTAACTTTCCATAATAGCCAAGCTAATGTGCATTAGGAGTGTTCTAGAGAGATGTGACACACACCGACAGTCGTTGGAGTCAACTGCCACTTGGTCCTAGTTAATTGGCCACGCGATTATTAGTTAACTAGCTAAACCAAAGTGAAATGAGGAGGAGATTACTCACACATGTGGAATACGCTTTAATGGTGATGATCCCAATGCAAGTGTGCATTCATGGTGATGATCCCAATGTAAGTGTGCATTCATGGTGATGATCCCGATGTTAGCATGTAACACTTGGTGATAAAGCCAAGGTTGACATAACACTTCACTCAACTAGTCTAATCGAAAGGTAATTGAGGATTGAATGGAGGGTATGTTGCACCCCTAGGGGAAAATATCCTCAATGAGGAGAGAATATCTCAAACTAAGGGACCCTCAACATAGCCAAATAAACTTAGGAAAATAAAATTAAAGGAAAATCCTATGTCTGTGTAATATCTCCAACAATCTCCACTCCAAACCCTTTGGAATTTGGCTAGATAATCCAATAGGTCTATTCATGCCTACTCATATTCCTTATTGTCTAGATTACATCATCAACTTGGATGATGGCAATGAGTACCACCCTATTCTTTAAAATCCACTATTCTACATTTTCTAGAATTCTAGAGATAAATTAACCAATGACCCTCACTGACACTTTTGTATTCCTCATCATAGTGGACTTATACCTAAAATTTCACCTATTTCTAAGCTTCCCTACTCCTATTATGGCAAAAATATTATTTTAGCTCAAAATATTTTTTTAATCAAAATGTATTTTGTTGACGTGGTATCCTTGCTAACATGGGATGACACGTGGCCGATGATGTGCCATTTGTGTTCATATATCATCCTCCAACACTACAATGTCATCTCCCTTGTCTCCTTACCTACCATGTCAGATCTTTTTGGCCCCCTTTACCTTTCTCTCACTTACTTTATCACTATTATTATTATCAATTATTTTATTGTGGGCCATCGATACTTTTTTGTCCTTATCCTCCACTTTGCACATTGTCTTTGGTTGATGTGGTGGGGCGGTCCCCATCTCTAATATCATTATACTAACACACATGTCCCCCGCACATTAGATCAAGATCAACCATCTAGATCTAATGTAGAGGTTAAAGTTGCCAATGTTTAAAATGACCTCCACCCTCCACAAATTGCTTACCACTTAGGGGACATGCATCACCCCAATCGCCATTGTGGAGCCCAAACTCATGTTTGGAAAACCAACTCCCATGCCTCCACAATCGCTTATTACTATTTTCGGTACCACCTTCCACCTGGTGTGATCTCAATGAAGGATGTGATGGGGTGAATCCCATCTCCAATTGTCCATCCTCAACGCACATGTTCCCATGCCCGTAATTTAGAATGGTGGTCCAAATACATTGTTGAGCATGAACATATCAGTATTTAAAATGACATCTTCCCTCAGTAATCAACCTACCACCTAGGGTACATGCATCACCTCGACAACAATTGCAAAGGAATTTCAACCTTTTGAAATACCACTCCACTTGCCTCTACAAACTGCTTATCGCCATTTGTTGACCTAACTATCTCTGACACCTTGGACTCCACCTCATGGCTATTGCCTGTGCACCCTAACTCCACGCAACACCACCTAGCACCTCCATGTCACCTTGTCCATACACGTCATACATATGGGTCCACTTCAGAGGCACAGGTCCACATTATATACATACATATATATTGTGATTTCATCCACAGGGCCACCATGAAGTTTCATACTCGGCTCCTCTAATTTCACAATTCTTCCCAAATTTTTATAGAGGTCGAATTCTATGTTTAAAACTATGTCCACATAACTTCTATGCCTACCATAATCAGTGCAATCACTTTGGTAGCATTCCAATTGATTAATTGGATCTATCAATTTAATAACTGTAATCTTTATAGACTTATTCTCCAATGACATTTTGTCAAATACATGTCTTGTAAACTACATTATTCCCAATATCAATTAAGAGATTATGTCAAACTCTTTACAAGCAATCTATAATTTCTTCATATACAGGTTGATTTATGGCCCATATATCCCCAATGCTACAACCATTAGATCTAATACCACTTTGTAACGTACCCAACCGTCTAATTGAGATGAATTCATCATTCTATAGCTTTGATACCATATTCCTCATTGTCCTGCTATTAATTTATAAATGCAAGCAGTCATAACCATGCAAGCTTATGCAAACATAATTAATATCATTCATAGTTAAAAATGGAAACTTATACATGCAATAGAATAACATTTAATGCATAACATCAGGGTATTTTTTAGGAGCGAAATTTCACCAATTGGCTATTTTTTGGCCATTTTACTAAAAAAAA
>SNQJ01S0000868.1:69060-146871 GCA_010110895.2 Picea sitchensis
GTGTTTGTTTGGGGTTTTGTTTTTGTCTTAAGGGTTAATGTAAAATATTAATTAAATATTTTAATTATAACATGTTTTAAATTAATATTTATATTAATTAAAACATGTTATTTTTAATTTAATTACTATTATTTTTTCCCTAGATTAAACTATAAATAAGGCCTACCCTCTACCCTTCACTTTACACTCTTATGATCATTAAAAGGTGAGTAGATCTCTCCTTGCTAGCTACGGCCCTCCTTGCAACAATGAGTAGATATCTCCTTGCTAGTTGCGGCCCTCCTTGCAACAGTGAGCGGATCTGTCCTTACTAGATGTGGCCCTCCTTCAACAGTTATGCCTTGTCTTGATAGCTCCATGTGTGGTGTGATGAAGGCCCTTTTTCTTGATGATAAAATTTATGTGTGAAGGTTGCTAAACGAAGGGCTTTTGCTGGTGTAAAGGAATCTGTAGCTGTCGTCCTCCTCACAGTGAACATCTGTTGAGTCATGACCTCTCTAGCATGACTGCGGCCCTCTTTTGTGTTGTGTCTTCAATTCTGTACCCTCCCTTTTGAGCCGCGACCCTCTATAGCAGCTTGTAATCCTTCTTGTGAATGAGGGTTTGGTTCCCTAGAATTTTCAGATCGTGTGAGGGCTTGGATCCATGAATTTCCTGTGTGTTTGAGGGTTTGGTTCTCTAGAGTGTGTGAGGGTTTAATCACAGACTTTTTATGTGGTGTTTTTGTGGCCCTTTCTCCTTGGTGGCAAGAAAATAAATTCATCTCTTGGCAAGAGATATAACCTACATGGTAGATCTATGATCCTAATATTTTTTTGAGCATAACTACAAGAGGTATTACATCTCTTATGTGTGGTTGTGACTCCTTCAGAGGTAAACTACAAGGCAAGGTAAGTATCTTGTTCAGTTCTTTAGTCTTTTGTTTTTAAAAGTTTGTTTATGTGATAGATCCATATCAGATCTGAATATTAAATATGATTTTGAGTTTTTGATCTATATAGATCTAGATCATTTCTCCTAGTTAGATTTGCCAGATCTTGTATGATCTATAACAAATCCACTAATTAAATCTGGCATCAATTTCAACTAGATTTGCCTATTGCTTAGATCTGACTTTTTCACCTTCTAGATTTGTTTTATGGTTTATAATTGTTTTCCTTTTATCTAGATATTCTTGCCTACTGTCCAAATCTGTAATCTATTTGAAAAAGTCTTATTTATGAACTGTCTATGCTCAGAATGAAATTCTACACACATATATTTTTGTTTTAAAGTTCAAATCTCTACTGTTCTCTCTAAGTTTTTTTTAACGGTAACTACTCTGCTTCATTTCTCTATTTCTAATATGGTATCAGAGCTAAGGGTGTGAAGAGAGCTCAAGGATTTAATCTTGAGCCTACACAGATCCACTTTGTTAGAGTTTTTTTGCAGAGATCAACCATCTAAACTAACTCAGATCTAAGCATGGCTTCCTGATCAGTTAAAGCTGAAGACAAACTTGTAGGGGCTGCAAACTTTAATGTTTGGAAATACAGAATAATGAACATTCTTGAAGAGAATGATTTAGAAGAGTTTATTTCTAGGGATATTGAAGAACCTACCACAAACACAGCAAGGGAAACATATAAAAGGAAACAAACCAAGGCTAAAAGAATCATTTTTTATTCTATCAAGGACAACATGATGCCCATCATTGGTCATCTAAGGACTGCCAAAGATTGTTTTGATGCTTTGGAAAACCTGTATGAAAAGAAGACACCTACTCATAAAAGAATTTTGAAGAAACAATTACGTACTTTGAAAATGAGAAAGGATGATACAGTTGCCACCTTCTTCTCCAAAATTGCTCAAACCAAAGATCATCTTATTGCAATAGGAGTTCATGTGGATGATGATGACCTTGTTCAAACAACATTTGATGGACTTCCTAATACTTGGGGAGTTTTTCTTGCATCCGTGAATGGAAGAGAATCTCAACCTAATTTTGACAGATTGTGGCATGACTGCTTAGAAGAAGAAGGAAGACTAAACAACAAAAATGACTATCCAATTCTGAAAGATCATGCCCTTGCAGCAAAGACCAAGAAATGGAAGAATTTCCCTAAATCAAAAGGCAAAGGTAAGAAACCCCAAGGTAAGCTATCTCATCTCAATCCTCATTTATCTAAAGTTAAATTTTTTAACTGCAATAAGCTAGGACATTATGCAAGAGATTGCAGGAGTCCTCCCTTTCAGCAGAAAAGAAGAGGAATATTTCAAGCCTCAGTTGCCACTGAAGAGGCTAAACCCCAAGAGGAGCCTCAAAGAAGACAAACCAGGGTTGCCACCAAAGATCAAGAACAACATAAGGAATATTATCTCATCTCAGCTCTTTCCGGCACTATCACCAAGTCATAGGAGATTTGGCTAATAGAAAGCGGTGCTTCTAGACACATGACAGGCTTCAAACAAAACCTTGCAAACTATCAAGACAAGAAAATCAAGGCAAATGTTGAACTARGTGATGATGGCACCTATGACATAAAAGGTTTTGGTTCTACCTCTTTCCAGTTTCACTCAGGTAATATCTTTCACATTGATGAAATTCTTTATGTACCTGGTCTAAAGAAAAATTTAATCTCTGTTCCAGTTTTAGAAAGTAAAGGTTACTCAGTAGATTTCTCCAAAGGAAAGGCCCTCTTGTGGTCCTCAAATGAAAATTTGAGTACTACTATAACCATTGGAACTCGTGAGAGTGGACTTTATAAGATTTCAGGTTAGGTTGTTCAAGCTCTAGTTCATGAGACGATCAATCCCTGCGAGCTTTGGCACAGGAGACTTGGACATCTCAACTATAATGCACTTCCAGGTTTCCAAAAGATGGTGACAGGTATGCCAGTAATTTATGTTGAGCATGATAGTGTTTGAAAAGGTTGTTCACTTGGTAAGAACATAAAGAAACCCTATCCTCTCAGTAATAGAAAATCAAATGTAATTTTGGATTTAATTCATTCTTACCTTTGTGGGCCCATGTCTGCACCCTCTATGAATGGTTGTATTTATTATATCATTTTTATTGATGATTGTTCGTGTAAAACTTGGATTTATTTCTTAAAAATTAAAGATGAATCTTTTAGCAGATTTCAAGATTTCAAGAATCTCTTTGAAAATCAAACAGAAGGACACATTAGAGTTTTCAAAACAGATAACGGTAAAGAATTTGACTCCTTCAAATACGACGAACTCTGTCGAGCCTCTGGAATTAAGAGGGAGCTAATTGTACCATACAACCCTCAGCAGAATGGGGTTTTTGAAAGAAAGAATAGAACTATCTGTGAAGTAGCTAGGACTATGATGCATGATCAAAACTTACCTCTATCACTTTGGGCTGAGGCTGCCAATACTGCAATCTACATTCATAATAGATGTCCTCACAAAGCCCTTGAAGTGAAAACTCCTGAATAAGTTTTCACCGGATGTAAGCCTTCGTTTGATCACTTAAGAATCTTTGGTAGTCTAGTCTATATACACATTCCAAAAGAGAAGAGGACTAAACTAGAGCCCTCCGATAAGAAAGGAACTTTTGTGGGATACAATGAGACCTCAAAAGCTTACAAAATTTATATCCCTGGCCAAAAGTTCATCAAAGTAAGCAGAGACGTGACTTTTCATGAAGAAACAACTTTTCGTTGGGCCAGCGAACTTCCATGTGATTTAGATTAGCAGGAAGCTCCACCACTGGACCCTTCAGACTCTCCTTTTCCATATGAGCAGAGGGAGGAAACCTCAGAACTTCCAGTGGACCCCTCAAGGGATACTATTGAGTTTCCAATGGAGATACCTCCTACTAAAAGGAAACCAGCCAGGTGTCGGGAAATATTGAAAGAAGCAGAAAAACATTCAGCTCTTAAGGGCACCTTCAGAGAAAGAAAGAAACCAGATAAGTACTCCGGTCTCATAGCTAATTTAAATAATGTGATTAATTCAGAACCGTCCATATTTGTAGAAGCCTCTAAACATCAAGTGTGGAAAGATGCTATGAATGAAGAATATGATTCTATTTTAAAGAATGATGTATGGACCGTAGTTCCTAGACTTCATGGAAAATCAGTAGTAACTTCAAAATGGCTTTATAAGATAAAGCATGCAGCAGATGGCAGCATTGAGAAATACAAGGCGAGATTTGTGGCTCGTGGTTTCTCTCAGAAAGAAGGAATTGATTACGACGAGATTTTTGCTCCAGTTGCCAGGTATGGTTCGGTATACTTCAATCGAGGATTATTATCTCACTTACAGAGTTTGGTTGGAAACTTCACGGATGGACGTTAAAATTTGTTTTCTGCGGTGATGTTGAACAAGTATATATTGAGCAACCTGAGGTTTTGTGATACATGATAAAGATCTCATGTGTGCAAACTCAAAAAAGCCCTGTACGGGTTGAAACAAGCTGAGAGCTTGGTATGGTAGAATAGGCAGTTTTCTACAAAGTCTTGGATTCTCAAAGAGCATAGTAGATTCAAATCTTTATATAAATATTGTTCAAAATCATCCAGTTATTCTAGTCTTATACATGGATGATCTATTCTTCACTGGAGAGGAAAACTTGATAACTCAAACTAAGAGGGAGCTTCTGCAAAATTTGAGAGGAAAACTTGATAGATCATACTAAGAGGGAGCTTTCTGTAGAATTTGAAATGAAAGACTTGGGGCTCATGCACTATTTTTTGGGCTTGGAGGTTTGGCAGAAACCAGGAGAGATCTTTCTCTCACAGGGTAAATATGCAGTTGATATACTTCACAGATTTGGCATGATGGACTGCAAGTCCATGCCAACTCCAATGATCTCTAACCTAAAGAAACTACAAGATCAAGTTACAGGTTCAGATCCAGAAGACCCCACTTTATATTGGTAGATCATTGGATCTTTGATGTATCTCGTACATACGAGACCAAACATCTGTTATGCGGTAAATGCTCTTAGCCAGTTCATGTGTGAACCAAAGCATATACATATGGTTGTTGTGAAACATATTCTGAGATATGTTCGGGGAACAATAGCTTATGGTCTCAGATACACTGCCAGTGGAGGTGTAATGCTCCATGGTTTTACAGATTCAGATTGGATGGGCAATAAAGTGGATCAGAAGAGCACTTCTGGATATTGCTTCAGTTTGGGTTCGACAATGATTTCCTGGTCCAGCAGGAAACAGGGCTCCATAGCTCAAAGCACTGCAAAAGCAAAATACATTGTTGCAAGTGCTACCAACAGGGAAGCAATGTGGCTCAGGAAGCTACTCTCAGACTTGTTCAGTTCAAAGCTTGAACCCACAGTCATTCACTGTGACAATCAGAGCTGTATAAAGCTCACTAAGAATCCAGTGTTTCACGACAGATTGAAACACATTGAGATGAGATATCACTATGTCCGGGACATGGTTCAGAAGAACGTTCTCAACATTCAATATGTTCCAACGACAAAACATACAACATATATTTTTACCAAGCCACTGTCACTAACAAAGTTTGTATACTTTCGAGACAAGCTTGTTGTAGCTGAGAATGTCTCTCTTGCTGATAGGGAGTGTTAAATATGTAGCAACTGTAAGAGCCATTCTCCGGGAGGATGGCAGAGACCTTAGCTGAGATCTAGGGCCCCCAGTGCACTCCTAGGGTACTTGGTCTGGGACCAAACAGTTAGTGCCATGGAAAAAGGCCCTTGTTAGGGCCCCCGATATATGTCTGGGGTTCTTGGTCTGGGACCAAGCAGTTAAAACCCATAGATATGTCTAGGGCCCCTAGACATGGTCCAGGGTACCCATGCCTGGGGCATGGGTTGATCCTTGGTCTTGTACCTTGGTGGATAAGACCCCAGAAATGTTCTAGGGCAACTTGATCCTTGATCAGGTATTTTGTTGGTGTATGACCCTCCTTGAAGGTGGGCATGACCACATGAGGGATGTATCCCATATGCAATGATGATAAAGTTAATAAGGTCACCTTGAATATGAATGGACAAGCATTGCCACCAAGCTACCCCACCTAAAACCCCTTTACCCTTGTTTGTGTTTGTTTGGGGTTTTGTTTTTGTCTTAGGGGTTAATGTAAAATATTATTTAAATATTTTAATTATAACATGTTTTAAATTAATATTTATATTAATTAAACATGTTATTTTTAATTTAATTACTATTATTTTTGCCCTAGCCTAAACTATAAATAAGGCCTACCCTCTACCCTTCACTTTACACTCTTATGATCATTAAAAGGTGAGTAGATCTCTCCTTGCTAGCTGTGGCTCTCCTTGAAACATTGAGTAGATCTCTCCTTGCTAGTTGTGGCCCTCCTTGCAACAGTGAGCGGATCTGTCCTTGCTAGCTGCGGCCCTCCTTCAACAATTCTGCCTTGTCTTGACAGCTCCATTTGTGGTGTGATGAAGGACCTTTTTCTTGATGATAAAATTCATGTGTGAAGGTTGCTAAACGAAGGGATTTTGGTGTAAAGGAATCTGTAGTTGTCATCCTCCTCACAGTGAACATCTATTGAGCCGTGACCTCTCTAACATGATTGTGACCCTCTTTTGTGTTGTGTCTTCAATACTGTACCCTCCCTTTTGAGTCGTGGCCCTCTATAGCAGCCTGCAATCCTTCTTGTGAATGAGGGTTTGGGTCCCTAGAAGTTTCATATCGTGTGAGGGCTTGGATCCATGAATTTCCTGTGTGTTTGAGGGTTTGGTTCTCTAGAGTGTGTGAGGGTTTAATCACAGACTTTTGATGTGGTGTTTTTGTGGCCCTTTTTCCTTGGTGGCAAGAAAATAAATTCATCTCTTGGCAAGAGATCTAACCTACATGGTAGATCTATGATCCTAATCTTTTTCTGAGCATAACTACAAGAGGTATTACATCTCTTATGTGTGGCTGTGACTCCTTCAGAGGTAAACTACAAGGCAAGGTAAGTATCATGTTCAGTTCTTTAGTCTTCTGTTTTTAAAAGTTTGTTTATGTGATAGATCCATATCAGATCTGAATATTAAATGTGATTTTGAGTTTTTGATCTATATAGATCGAGATCGTTTCTCCTAGTTAGATTCGTCAGATCTTGTATGATCTATAACAGATCCACTAATTAAATCTGACATCAATTTCAACTAGATTTGCCTATTGCTTAGATTTGACTTTTTCACCTTCTAGATTTGTTTTTATGGTTTATAACTGTTTGCCTTTTATCTAGATCTGCTTGCCTACTGTCCAGATCTATAATCTATTTGAAAAAGGCTTATTTATGAACTGTTTATGCTCAGAATGAAATTCTACACACATATATTTTTGTTTTAAAGTTCAGATCTCTATTGTTCTCTCTAAGTTTTTTTTAATAGTAACTACTCTGCTTTATTTCTCTATTTCTAACAATAAATCATAACACTTATCTTTCCAACTGGTTGCAGGTGAAGGACATTCCATCTAACCATAGGCTATTTGTTTCCCTTAATATTTTTGCAATAGAGACATTCCCAAGCTGAGGTTGTGAGTCCATAAGGAAAAAATCACATATGGTTGGCTCTAATCCTCTCACGTAGCCCAATTCCCATAATTCTCACAATCTATAAACTCTTAAAACTATACCAATACACCAACTCTCTTTCCCCATTTGCCTACACAATACAAGGAATATGATCCCTTTCTCTGTCATGGAATCCCTCAAGATATCCCACTTCCTTTCAAGGCTCCAACATAGATCGACCAAGAAATATCGTTGTTGGTGACTCTGGGGATTCTCAACTGCAATTAAGTTTACTCAATGACCACAATTTACCCTTACACATGGTCACAATTTGTTCATGGTTTCATGGTTTCATGGTAGCATATTTCCATGTTTTTATCATAGCCATCCTATGGAAGCTTGGGCTCAAAGACAAAACTCCCCCATAGAATGAATGGAAATTCCCCTGGCATAACCAAGATTCATGTATTGTATTTGCATGAGTGGGAGCAACCACGTGTGTTTTCATGAGAAGACCACGTATCTCTCTTTCCCACCAACTCCAAGGTCCAAAGACTTAGGAAAATATAAAGCAACAAACATAAGCTTATGATTAAAATAATAGTATCTTACTTTGGTCCCCTTGAGCCCGCTAAGCCCCTTGTCTTTCCTCTCTTGTGGAATCATAGCCCCCCATGTTTTTTGTCCTTATATGTGTACAATCTATGATGTATTTTTATTATTCAGTGTTTTATTTACATATTACAATATTCATCTTTCATCCTTTCATCATGTACACATATACATTACTAACCTGGGGATGAAATTGGGGTGTTACAGTGGTGGTCAACCCTCACCCATAAGTTGTTATACTCTTCTTTAAAGAGTCCTTTGGCGAGTCTTCCTAATGTGCTCTAGCATATTTGATCAAAAGCAACTTGATCAAGTTGTTTTTCCTAGATATGGCTACAAGGGCATTCAAGCCTTACTACAATGAGGCATTTGACTTGAGCATAGGAATCAAATGGTTTATGTTCCTCTAATGGTTGTGGTCTACAAGCACTACTAGCAAAAAAAATCAAGTGAGGCCTATGATCCTTAAGTCACTATGGTCTAACTCTGTCAGTGACATCTAGTCCGATGTTCACATATTGGTAATCATCTCATGTGCTATTGATCTATAATTGTATATATGATATTTTCTAATTTATTTTTCTTCCAAATAATCTTTTCTTGATATCTGATCTATTATCCAATTTTGCAATAGATATAAGCATTATTCAGTGGAAATCATGAACATTAAATGACTAAAATCTACTTTGAAACTAAAGACCCAATGATCATAAAAACTCTGAAAAATTGTGGGTGCCTAGAATCCAAATCATATTGTTGAATAAGTTATTTCCATTGATGTCAAAGGTAAGTATTCAAATATAAATATTCAAAGGAAAGGTGAGATTAAATATGAAGTTACGTGAAAATGGATTAAATATGAAGCTACATGAAAGTGGATTAAATATGAAGTTATGTGAAAGTTGATTAAACATGAAGTTATATGAAAGTGGATTAAAAAGTAAAAGTGAATTAAAAAGTGAAAGTGGAGTAAAAGTGCACATGGTTTTAAAACCCATGGTGACATTTTTCCCATGGTATGTTGAAAAGTAAATTAAAAGGGGAAATTAATTATTTATTTAATGAAGGTCATGTCTTTTCAAATGTACGTGACTTTTCATGTAGAATTAATGGTAGAGTATAAAAGGAGAAGAGGATTGTGAGAAATGTGGTATGGGTGAAGAGAGGAAATGTAATATTTATATATGAGAATATAATATAAGAAAAGATTGAATATTATTTATAAAGGAGAGAGTGAGAAAGTATGTGACTATCCAACTAATGGATATGGCAAAAAACAAAAGGAGAGAGCATCGAGAAGATCTGACGAAAGTAGAAGGATTGAGTCTCGATTTGATCTGGAGAAAGAAGAAGTAGCGAGCACAGAGCAGATATGGCGAAAGCAGAAGTAACGAGCGCATAACAGATTTGGTGAAGACAAAAGCAACAAGTAGACCAGTGAAGGAAATGCATATGAAGAACTTGTAAACTTGTAAGTAGGTTGGTTCCTACAAAACAAATAGTTGTGGGGAATGATGTCTCCAATAGGTCAGTGCCTACAAATAACAGAGGGGATTGGTGTCTCTAGTAGGTCGGTGCCTACAAATAACAAATGGGATCAATGTCTTCAGTAGGTTGGTTCCTACAAATTTATAAAAAGAAGTTTTTGTTGTTTTCTCTCGAAAGGGTTTCCACGTGAAATATTGTGTCTTCTAGTTGTTACATTTATGTGTTTGCTTCATTATGATTTATTAATGTGAAAAAAAGGATATCCTTATACTAATTCACTCCCCCCCTCTCTCGGTATAAGTGTGTGCTCAACAATTGGTATCAGAGTGGGTTCCTTCAGAAACAATCGAACCATTGGAAGGTAGATATTGGGAGCACACATGGTCGGTCATAAAGGTTTATCTACAAACATGGCTTCATCGTTTGATGAAAAAAACTATGCGTTCTGGAATATAAGGATGTGAAAATACCTAATGGCCCTTGGTTTTGATATTTGGAAATCATTTGTGAATCGTTCTACAACCCCAACAACTCCACCAACAAACATAGCCAGTAAAAAGGCTAGTGAAAATGATACAAAAGCCATGAACGCCATCTTGTGTGGTATGTCAAAATCAAAGTTTGTCAAAGTAAAGCATTGCAAATTAGTGAAAGAAATTTGGGATAAACTTCAAAACATCCATGAAGGTGACGACAAGGTCAAGAAGGCTAAGCTCCAAACTCATAGAAGATAGTTCTAGAGTTTGAATATGAAAGACGAAAAAAATGTTGTTGTCTGTATCCTCTGTGTGGATGAAATTGTCAACATCATCAGAGGACTTGGTGAAACAGTTCCAAAACCAATGATTGTGAAAAAGGTGTTGAGGTGACTCCCATTAAGATTTGATGCCAATTTTTTTTCCATTGAGGAAATAAAGGAACTTGATAAATTAACAATGGATGAATTGCATGGGATCCTCATTGCATATGAAATGAGGACTGAAAAGGAAAAACCATCAAAGAAAGAAACAACATTCAAAGCCTCAAAGAAGATGAAGAAAAAATAACACAAATCAAGTGATTGTTTCGGCTATGAGTCAGACGCAGAGGAAGCAAATTTTGTGAGAAAACTCAAAAAGGGATATAGAAAATACAAAGGTAAGTTTCCCTTTAAATGCTTTGATAGTGGAAAAGTAGGACATTTTGTTGCTAAATGTCCATATGAGAAGAATGAAAGTAGTGATAATGAAGAAGACTATAACATAAAGATCCAACATCATCAACACAAAAATAGCCACAAAAAGGACAAACATGAAAAGAATAATAACTCTTATAAGCAAAAGAAGAGACTCTACTCAAAAGAGGTCAGTGACTTGTCTGAGGAAAGTAGTTCCAGTAATGATAGAGAAGAAACTCTCTTTATGGAAATCAAACCAAAGATTGATGAAGACAAAGAAATCATGAAGAGGAAAACGTGGACACAGATGGAGAAGTGGATCTTGAAGAAGAAGTCATGTGTGCCTTAAGCGAAATAAAGAAGTTGAGAAAAAGAATTTGAAACAAAAGGAGCAGTTGCAGAAATATGAAGAAGATTATCGTGATTCAAAATCCAAAATGTTTCAAAGCCTTGAAGAATCATAAAATATTATCATAAGCCTAAAAGTTCAATTAGAAGAGGCAATAAATATAGAAGAAGTGGTGAGAATTCAACTAAAGGAAAAGGAAGAAAATTGCAAGAAGCTAGAAGTTGAAATCGTTTCCTTAAGAAAGGATTTGGAAAACTTAACTACTCAGTTGAAAAGAAACTTGAAGTTTGAAAAGAGTGTCAAAACCTTAGATCATATCATTAATTGTCAAAGGTCACCATTTATTAAGACTGGTCTTGGTTATGATAAGAGTCAGATGACCACCAAAGAGGATCCAAAAGCTGCAGGGCCATCAAAGAAAGTAAAAGAAGAAAAATCTAAAAGCTATGTTGAATTACTCAAAAGTTCCATCAGTGATAAAGACAACAAGAAGAAATAAAATAATGTTCCGATGAATATGTCCTAATTACAACAAGGACATATTCAAAAGATATTTTCCACCAAGAGAACCTCACATGAACTGGTACTAAAATTATGTCTTTGGCTATTGCTTTTGTTGTAATCATTTTGGTCACAAAGTAATAGATTGTAGAACACATACAAGAAATAATCATGTATGGAACAAAGACATAAATGCTTATGGATTCTCAAACAAAAACTATCATTCATTTGCCTCTTTATTTGATTACAATCGTGTATGCCATAAATGCAAAAACTATGGGCACAAAGCACGTTTTTGTAGAAGTGACCTTGTGGAAACACCTAGACAAAACAAGGAAGTGGATATTGTTGTCAAACAAAAGAAAGAACTCATAGGAGTTTGGAAAAGGAAGCAGGAACAAGAGATGCAGAAGGAGGAATATATGCTTATGCAAACTACTCTTTATGCTCAAAACAAAGGAAACCAATGGTACATTGACAGTGAATGCTCAAGCCACATGACATGTGACAAGAGCAAGTTTCTCACTTTGAAAGAATTTAACAGAGGCAGTGTGACATTGTGAATCAATGCTACCATAAGGATAGCTGGAAAAGGTACTCTAAGTCTCAATAATGGAAAGACTAAAACAAAAAAATGCCTTGTATGTTGATGGTTTGAAACACAATCTTCTCAATGTTAGTCAAATGTGTGACCAAGGACACAATCTCACATTTAATTCTCAAGGCTGAGAAATAAGGAATGAAGACTCATGAAGATTAGTGGAAATTTCATATAGAACATCAAATAATGTATATATCCTCAATGAGATCCAGGGAGAAAAGTGTTATATGGGAAAAACACATGAAAGTTGGTTATGGAATAGAAGAATGGGTCATATGAACTTTGAAAATTTGGTAAAAATCAACACTAAACAAGCAATGAGACATGCCAAAGATTTTTAAACATTCAAACACTCTCGGCAAGCAATGTTAGCATGGAAAAAAAACAAGAACAATATTTAAATCGAAGGAGTACTCAACAATGAAGCCATTAGAACTCGTTCATGCAGATCTTTGTGGGCCTACAAGAACACAAATACTACAAGGATAAAATTGATTCATGTTTCTCATTGATGATTATTCTAGAATGACATGGGTTATGTTCCTAAAAGAAAAATATGAATCTTTTGAAAAGTTCAAAGCATTCAAAGCCTTGGTTGAAAACAAAACTGATTTGAAAATCAAGTGTTTGAGATCAGGCATAGGAGGTGAGTTTATCTCAAATGAATTAGAAGAATTTTGCGAGACTCATGGGATAAAAAGACATTTCTCAGCTGCAAGAAATCCATGGGAAAATGGAGTGGTAGAAAGAAAAAAATGAATTGTACAAGAGATGGCAAGAACAATGTTGAATGAAGCCAAGCTATCAGACAAGTTTTGGAGAGAAGTAGTCAACACACAATTTACATTCTGAATAGAGAGCAAATCAAATTCAACAACAACAAAACACCTTATGAATTATGGAAAGGTATACCAACAATAGTTAAATACTTCAAAGTTTTCGGAAGCATGTGCTACATAAAGAGAGATGACAAGGATTTGGGAAAATTTGACTCCAGAGTTGATGACGTTATATTTCTTGGTTATTCATCAATAATCAAAGCTTACAGATGTTACAATACAACATTACACAAAATATTAGAGAGTGTCAATGTAAAATTTGATGAAGCAGGGCACTAGAAAGTGAAAACGCAAGTAAATGTTCAAGCAGACGAGCCAGGATGCAAAGAAGAAAATAAGAAGAAGAAACAGAACGCCAAGATAAAAAGACACCATCTAGATTTGTCCAAAATAATCATTCAAAAAATCTAATTCTTGGTGATAAATATACGAGAGTTCAAACTAGAATAGAGCCTAAGAATTTTACAGAAGTCGGTGAAGACAAGCATTGGTCCATTGATGCTAAGGAAGAAGAGTTGAATCAAATTGAGAAGAATGAAACATGGGAACTTGTTCCAAGGCCGACAGATAAAAATTTAATTGGCACCAAGGGGGATTTTAGGAACAAGTTGAATGAATATGGGAAAGTAATAAGAAATGCAAGATTGGTTTGTAAAGGCTATGCTCAAGTTGAAGTTATCGGTTTCGAAGAAACATTTTCTCTGGTTACTAGAATAAAAACTATCAGAATGTTTTTGGCATTTACATGTTTCAAGAAATTCAAAATATATCAAATGGATGTCAATTTTTCCTTTCTCAATGGCAATTTACATTAAGAAGTATAAATTGAACAACCAAAAGGATTCTTATAATAAAAAAATAAGGATCATGTGTGCAAACTAAAGAAATCACTTTATGGGATAAAACAAGCTCCCAGAGCCTAGTATTCGAGACTTGATAAATATCTACAACAAAAAGGCTTCAAAAGAGGAATTGTTGGAACTAATCTCTACATCAAGACAATAGCAAAAAATCAGTTTATTTTGGTGGTTTATGTAGATGACATTATTTTTTGACAATAATGACTAATCTCTACATCAAGACAATAGCAAAAAATCAGTTTATTTTGGTGGTTTATGTAGATGACATTATTTTTTGAAGCAACATGAAATAAATGTGCCAAGAGTTTGCAATAGAAATACAAAAGGAATTTGATATGTCTATGCTTGGTGAATTTTCATTCTTTCTTGGATTACAAATTTATCAATATGACAAAGGCATATTCATTTCACAAACCAAGTACATCAAGGAAATGTTGAAGAAATTTAGAATGGAATATTGTAGACCAACCAACACACCTATGGTCACAAGTTGTAAATTGAACAAAAATGATGAATCTCCGGAAGAAAATAAAACATTGTATAGGTGAATGATTGGAATCCTACTATATGTGATGGCATCAAGGCCATACATTATGCAAGTAGTAGGATTGGTTGCACAATTTCAAGTTGCACCAAAAAAAACTCATGTGCAAGCAATAAAAAGGCTATTCAACTATCTAAAGGGAACCTTGAACTTTAACTTATGGTACTCAAGAGGTGAAGATTTTACTCTAACAATATATACAGATGCAGATTGGGCATGTAGTGTTGATGACAGAAAAAGTACAAGTGGAGGAGCATTCTTTCTGGGCAAAAATCTAGTGTCTTGGTTGAGAAAGAATCTATCTCCAGTCTCTCTATCCACAATAGAAGTTGAATATATTGCAACAACAACATGTTGCACACAAGTTTTCCGGATGAATAAAACACTACAAGATATCAAAGTAGAATATGATCATCCAATATCAATCATCTGTGACAACATAAATGCAATCAACATTTCAAATAATCATGTTATGCAATAAAAAACAAAGAATATTCCCATCAAGTAACACTTCATAAGAGAGTAAGTAGTCGAACAAAGTGTCAAGTTGGAATACATTTCCACTAAGGAACAAGTTGCAGATACATTTACCAAACCCCTTCCCAGAGAAACATTTGAATATCTCAGACAAAAGCTAGGAGTGATATCCCTCTCATCTCATCGGTAAAGAAGCACAACTAAGGGGGAACGTTCCTTTTCCATTGATGTCAAAAGAGGAGAATTACATATAGGGGGGAGTTGCAGATAGGGGGAGGAGAATTACATATAGAGGGAGAGTTGTAGAAAATGGATAATTCTTTCTATTTCTGGAGGATTACGTGTGTTGGAATACTGAGAGGAGGGGGGGTGAATCAATATGAGAACTTTTTTATCACTTTTAACCACAATATATCAACTTCAATTTAATCAACAATATATCATCAATGTATCATGAGCACATAAACATAAGAAGCATCACATCACATCAAATACACGGTACATTAGAATTTATGTGGAAATCCAAATGAGAGAAAACCACAAAATGCTTTCTTACATATCAAAGATTGCATTCATTGGAAGCACCAACTTCCTGATTCTCCGGTTGCAACTGGAAGGAGGTTACGGTCCTCTATTTACAGGTTCCAACCTGAAGGAAGCTACAACTCCCTGAATTCTCTAGATCCAACCAGAAGGAGGCTACAACCCCTTGATTCTCAGGCTCCAACCTGAAGGAATCTCCAACTCCCTGAGTTCTCCGGAACCAACCAGAAGGAGGATACAACCCCATTTCCTTGCCATGTCCTTCCACCCTGAAATATAAATGTAGACCAACTGTCACTACCACTGTCTTTGTCACTGCCACTGTCACTGACTTTGTCACTGTCTCTGTCACTGCCACAATCATTGACTTTGTCACTGGCACTATCATTGAATCTGTTACTGCCACTGTCACTGTCTCTGTCATTGTACCATCAACCTATAACATGTACCATCAACTTGTGTTATATCAAAACATGTACCATATCATCCATCAACTATGTACCAACATATGCATCAATCATTTAGATACCATAACATCATATATCATGTACTAGATCATCAACCATATATAAAAACAATACCATATACCATAACATCAATAATATATAGACCTATATCATATCATCAATGAAGAGTCTCAAAGAACCAAAGCATGTGCCTCATGAATATGCCACCATACATCAAGTGTATACCTCAACCATGCATCCACATCTCAAAGATGAACAATAACAATCATATCATAACTAGATACAAGAATATACCTCTATCAACCATGTAGCCAAGATGTACCTCAATCATGTGCCAAACCAACAATACCACAAGCATGTATCATACCATGATCAAGTAAAACCATCACAACAAACACATGAGCAAACCAATACCTCTGCAACTAATCTAATACATCGTAGATATAACCTGCAAGCTCACTTCTGACTTCTGGGACCTGGTATTAGCATAACCCCCAAAATTGTCTTGTCCTCGCGGGACTAAGACATCCTGTCACACGGGCCTCGCGTGACGAGCCCTAAGCAACCCATGGGGGTGCCTCGCGGGACACTAGTGGTCTGACCCACGACGGTGCCTCACGTGACACTAGTGGTCTGGCCCGTAGGGGCCAACCAAAATAGGGTTTCCTCAACAAACTTCACTCTCCACTGCAACCCTGAAAGTCCCGCACTCCTCTCTTGTTGCTACCTCAGATTTCTCTATTGATAACTTGCCAAATAGATCACTAGTTCACTAGAAGATGTTCGATAGAATAAGTGAGTGAATGTACTTGTGAATGGATCCCTTAGGTGTATTTATACTTTTTCTAAGTAACCTATCTCCTTAAACTTAGGGGCTTCTAGAATTTATTGTTGCAACCACTTTACCATTTCATTAAAGAATTGTAACCAACTAGGGGATTCTTAACCATTCTTTGGGACTTCTAACTTCACAAGGCCATAACTCCTTAACCATGAGGAACCACGTGGCATACCACCTATCACCAGAAATGGCATGACGAGGAATATCCATTTATGAGTGATTTACCTACATTTACACTATCCATCATGAAATTTTTCCTCGATCAACTACGGGTTTCATAACCATGCCTTTGGGGGCTATCAGACTTCTTCAAGGGTTGACATCAATGACAACCAATCTTTCAAAAACGTGTTTTTGAGTACATGATTTCCATCAATGAAAAAGGGGGATATTGTTGAAAAAATTAGTGTCATTGATGTCAAATGAAAGTATTCAAATATAAATATTCAAAGGAAAGGTGGGATTAAATGTGAAGTCACGTGAAAGTGGATTGAATATGAAGTTATGTGAAAGTCAATTAAAAAGTAAAAGGGGATTAAACATGAAGTTATGTGCAAGCGGATTAAAAAGTAAAAGTGAATTAAAAAGTGAAAGTGGAGTAAAAGTGCACATGGTTTTAAAACCCATGGTGCTATTTTTCCCATGGTATGTTGAAAAGTAAATTAAAAGGGGGAAATGATTATTTATTTAATGAAGGTTGTGTCTTTTCAAATGTACATGAATTTTCATGTAGAGTTAATGGTAAATTACAAAAGGAGAAGAGGATTGTGAGAAATGTGGTGTGGGTGAAGAGCGGAAATGTAATATTTACATATGAGAATAACTATGAGAAAAGATTGAATATTATTTTAAAAGGATAGAGTGAAGAAGTATGTGATGATCCAACTAATAGATCTTGCAAAAGCAGAAGGAGGAAGCGTTCAACATATCTAATGAAAGCAAAAGGAGTGAGTGTCGAGTTGATGTAGCGAAAGTAGAGTAGCGAGCACAGAGCAGATTTGGCGAAAGAATAAGTAACGAGCACATAACATATTTGATGAAGACATAAGCAACAAGCATATGAGTGAAGGAAATGCATATGAAGAATTTTTAAACTTGTAAGTAGGTTGGTGCCTACAAAAAAAATAGTTGTGGGGATTGGTGTGGGTCGATGCCTACAAACAACAGAGGGGATCAGTGTCTCCAGCAAGTCGGTGCCTACAAACATAAGAGGGGATCTGTGTCTCCAATAGGTTGGTGCCTACACATTTATAAAAAAAAGTTTTTGTGGTTTTCTCCCAGAAGGGTTTCCACGTAAAATATTGTGTCTTCTAGTTGTTACATTTATGTGATTTCTTCATTATGGTTTATGAATGTTTAAAAAATAATAGCCTTATATTGATTCACCCCCCTCCCCTCTCAGTATAAGTGTGTGCTCAACACATACAAGGTCTAAAAAATATGTGGCCAAAGGTCAGGATCAAAGTTGGCTTTAATAAAAGGTGTGGCTAAAGGTCATAATTATAATTATATTTCTCTTTGATACAAATTAAATGAACAAAAAGTTCATTTACTAAGTACCCAACATAAGAAGCACAATAGGTTGAAATCCATAAAGGGAAAATCATATATATAATTGAATATGACATGTTATATTGATGAATATGGTATAATTGCATGTGAATATATCCTTACATGCATTGATTGACCATTATGGTTGAACGATCATGTCCTTTATTTTGGTCGTGTCCCTTAGTTAGGTTATGTATTTTAGTTTTATTGTGATGATTTATTATCATTACGATTATTTTTTATTGTTATTATTATTATTTGTGTATATATTGTGTTTATTACAAAATAATGTATTAAAAGGGAAAAATATCTTTTGTTATATTGAATCTATTCACAAACTTGGTGGGAGAGCCACATCAAGGCCCTTAGGCTAGGTAGAAACCCACCAATGTCTAAGTGGGATGTATTTAAAAACCTCCTCAAGTACCGGTTTTACCCTATTCTATTTGAAGAGAAAAAAAGGATTTAGTGGCGCTGTTATTGACAATGATACTGATATTGTGTACAAAAGTAGACAACAAAGTTTCAAAAGAAATACATTTAGTTGGTTAAATCATCACGACCTAAAAACTACTATAAATGGGGTTGTAGCATCATGGATTTGCATCACTATAGCTCATTCTCACCTAGTCAAGTTTTTTGGTTCGTGCACATTGAGTTTTGCGACGATACCTTTGTGTCAAATTCACATCATTTCTGCATCATGTTTATGTCATATGTACGATGCTCAAAACATTATTTTTATTTTTATTTTTACTTACATCATTTCTATGTCATTTTTGTGTCACTTTATGTAGTAATTGTATAATTTGTGAACCATTACAACTCATAGTGTGTTGAATCCATTGTGTTGTGTAGAGGTATCAGTATATATATATCATTATGATATTGTATTTGATAAAAAAAACTATGTATTATAAATTGTCGTCATATTTTTGCACTATTCGAATGTTTCCATTTTCCAGGGAGTTCCAAATAATCATTGACAAGAGTGAATCTTGCAGAACCTTATGTAAGGAAGAATAAAGTCACTATGAAGGGAATGCTATATCTTAATGTGAACAATCATAAGGTAACTATGAAGGGAAGAATAGAGAACAATAGGTTGTACACATATATTTATTTATTTAGGCAAACATACACTGTCCCTAAAACCCATCTCTTCTTCTCTTCAAATTTCAAGCTAATACACTACAATGAATAGGACAAACCACCATTGAAGTTTCTACTTGGTACTTAGTGTTGTCATTTACCACATAGACTAGATTCATGCTAAAGAATTATTCCCTATTAACTTATTTGATTTTGGTGGGATTTATAAGACATACTCAATGACATATCTAGGATATGGACTTCATTTTTCTTTCCTTCATGCTTCTTGCCTTCACCATCACCTTCGGATTCATCACCGCCCTTGTTATCATCATCCCCTCGAACCTTTTTGTTTTACATGCCATCTTTATTCTCCCTGCCATCATCCTTCTTATCCTCACCACTACCACATTCCTTTTTCTCCCCCTTTATTTCTTGCCCCCATCTTTCTTATCCCCTTCCTAATTGTCTCCATTTGTATTATGTGTGATAACCTCCATATAATTCCTTGTCTTTTGTGAAGATATAATGTATCATGGTTGTTATTATAATTAATGAATAGATGAATCAAATGTAAGGATTAGAGGAAGCTATACAAAATTATTTTATTTTTCTGTTGACCAGGAGGGGAGTTGTGGGATTTGGAATCCAAGTCAATAAAAGTTTTATCTTGTTTGTAGTTTGTATCTTGCAAAGTAGAAATCATATTGGGGATAGTTATAAAATCTCTACTTCAAATGTGGGTTGCAAACCTCAAATAGATTTCTCTTTGAAATTATGATATATATTGGTCCATGAAACAAAATAGAAATTGATCAATTAGGCAAGCATACATTGTCCATGTAACTCATCTCTTCTCTTCAAAGTTCAAACTGATACACTACACTGAAGAAGAAAAACAACTACCATTCAATTTATTTCTAAGAACCTAATGTTGTGATATACAACCTAACATATATTCATTCTAAATAATTATCCCCTATCATATTATTTAATTCTGGTGGGATTGATGAGACTTTCATATCCTCAAACTGCGACCTTTTAATTCCCCAAGGTTTCAAGCATTCCCATAACACATATATACTAATAATACTCTAAGAGATTTACATTATGGATAAATAATTTGGATTTTAATCATTTAATACTTGAGGAGGATTAACATACACAATAACATTCCTTAGAATAATGACTTATTTTACTTGCCTTCACCATTGTTATTTTCATTGTCATCTTTGGATTCAACATCCCCTTCTTGTCATCATCCCCTCCCTTTTTTTTCCTCCACCATCCTTCTTCTCCCCACCATTTTCCTTCTTATCACTACCACTACCACCTTCCTTCTTATACCCCCCTTCTTTCTTGCCCCCATCCTTCTTATCCCCTTCCTAATTGTCTCAACCCTTCTTCTGTGGGATGATCTCCATATAATCCCTACCCTTTCTATGGAGATATTCTAGTATCTTATTGGAATCCATTGATGTCTCCATCACATTTACGTTATGATTCTTCATATCAATTTCTATAGACTACACTCTTATTCTTTCACGCAAATCAACGACATTATAGCCATTTGCAATGTTTCTTATTGGTGTTCTTCAAGATTATTTCACATGTACAATTTATTTTATAAGAGATTCAAAATATTTTATCAATAGTTTTTTTAATTAATAGAAATTACAAGATTTAATTAATAATATTTTTATTATTAAAAATATTGAATGGAAGATTGAACGAAAATGTACTAGTGGATTATTAAGAAGATCCTACTGAAGGGGTGGACATTTGGACCCACTAAGGGATTGGAGTTCTAGGTCAACTCTCTCATTATTGTTACCCCCTCACATCTAGGGGTAACTAGAGGAGAAATTTTTTCCTTTGATTCATATCACAGGTAGCAATTCCATAGATGACATCCATGGTTCTCCACAGACAGATGACCAATGATTCTTCCCACATATTTCTCATCTCACTCTCATTTGATTACTATGGTGCTCAACATACAAAAGGTAACTTGTTCAATACTTCATATTAAGTGTTATTGCCTTATGTACTTGGCATGAAAGTAGTGATCAAGCAGTTGAGTTGGATAATGGATCATGATTCTCTAAACATGTTACTTTTGCATTGTTTCACCTTGGTTATCATCATCCCCTCCTAGATAAGTGTTGTCACTCTTGGGTATATTTGTACTATTGGGGGGATTTGATAGGAGTAGTTTTCCCATATCCAAATCCATATGTAACATTCTCCATATTTCCCAATCTTCGTTGTCCCCACTTTTGAATTGGTGGTCATATGTCACAATTATAGGTTCATGTTTCACAATCCCATGAGAAGGAGGAGCTTGAATGCTCAAGGTTGATGCAACTTTATTATATATAATAAAAAAAGGCAAGGAAGAGAAAAATGTTAAAATCAAAATGCAAATCAAATGAAAAGAAAATAAATGTCAAATAACCAAAAAGAAACAAAGCATGAGAAATGCCCCCTCACTATGATGCCATCACCCCAAGTCCTATGAAAATAATGCATATATAAAAAAGGACTAAATGAAAGACAAAATCCAAAAAAAAAAAAATGAATAAAGAAAAAGGAAAATAGGGGTTTGGAAAGACACATTTTTGAACAAAGGGAAACTCATTTCATAACATAAACTCACATGACTATGCATACCACTTGTGAAGTTAAACCCCACACCATACCATATATCATCACACATGCTCCTTGATGGGTTTCTTAGGAAATACTTCTCCTTTTGGGTAGTATCACATGTAACAGGGACAAATGATAACTCTCCCAGACCTAAACTTGGAAAATTTTACGAATTCTATGAGTTATTGTGAAGTTTGAAGATGATTCTTAATGTGATCTATTGTTATGAACCAAGCACCTTGAAAATGACAAAAAGTCAATGAATACAATCCACTTCAAGAGGGAAACCTTGTTTTAAAATATATCCAATTCACAAGACAATATATGATGATCATATGACTAGGTCTTAGTGGTATGTATATATATATATATGTGTGTGTGTGTGTGTGTGTGTGTGTGTGTGTATAGGAGACAAAGAGTACAATTATAATGAAAGTTTCTATCCAACCTAATAATATAACAAATAAACTAATAATGAATTCTTAGTAGGGCCTTAACATAGGATCTTGATGGCCTTAACATACCCCCTCTTTAAAAAAGCTTTTCCCTCAAAGCTTGTAATTGAGGGTGTTTCTTCAAAAAATGCTCATTTTCCCATGTAGCTTCTTCTAGAGGCATATTCTTCCACTTGATTAGGTACTCCACAATGGTTCTATTATGAAGAGAAAGAGAACACCAATCTATTATTTTTTTTAGTTCAATAATCAACTTCCCTTCTTTATCTAATTCTAGAAGTTCTATATGCACAGGCATAGTTTGTCCCAAAACCATTTTTAGGAAAGATACATGAAAAACATTATGAATGCGAGAAGAAGGAAAATATAACTCATATGCCACTTGTCCAATCCTGTGAATAATCTTGTAGGGTCCATAAAATTTTGGAGCTAATTTTTTTTTTATTTTTTCTTGAGTATGGATTGCTTATAAGGTTGTGTCTCAAAAATACCCAATCACCCTCCTTAAATTGTCTTTCACTTTGATGTTGATATGCTTGTTGTTTCATCGTGTTTTGCACCATTTGAAGCTTTTCCTTAAGAACTGTCAATGTTTCTTTAGTCTTCTCCATATGTGACTCTATTTATTGTACTTTGGACTTATCTTGCAAAAAGTATGAGATACTAGGAGTTGGATATCCATAAAGGGCCTCAAATGGGTACATTTTAGTAGATGTGTGAAAGGAAAGTATTATACCACCATTATGCAAGAGGAAGCCCCTTCATCCATTGATAATGTTTTTCTAAAGAATAACATTGTAGATAACCCTCTAAACATTTGTTAACTATTTTTGTTTAACCATCTGTTTGTGGATGATATGTTGAACTCATAGCTAGTGTTGTTCTATTAGGTCTTGAACTCGTAGGAGCGGAAGCTTCTATTAGGTCTTATTACATTGACTTTTCTCTTTTATTTATTAGGCCTTATTAACTAATGTCAGCCTTTATTACATAGAAAACATATCCTACTAACTAATGACCCATGGAGAGGGGTTAGGATCATAACCTAACATCAATTCAAGGGGTGTTTCCTAGGTGGACCCTCTCTAAGTCATGCAAGGAAGATGGAATGGATGGGGGTAAGAACTTTGGGCATGGGGTTCATGACATACAAGTATTTGTATTGTCTCATTCATGGGTGCCTTTGTAGAGGGTGTGTTGCACCTTCATTTTCATTGCAACCTTTTTCCAAGCCCATTTATTTGTCGTTAATTAATTAAACTCTAGAACAATTAGGTACTATGAATGGGTAACATAAGACTTGAAAGAAGTACCATGATGTCACTTGAAGCTAGAGGTACACAGAGTACCATATGCATGGAAAGAAAAGGACACGACATAAGTGTACACACCTCAACAAGTGACACATCTATACAATGTGAAATTGTTTTTGTGGGTCTTTAATTGTTTTAAGAGAAACATTTCATTGTTCTCAAGACCTCTTTGGGAGAGCATCTAGAAGGTTATAATTTTGGATTTTATCTTTTTCCAGATACATCCCCTCTAGGCCTTCAACCCCTTCTTCCCATGAAATGAGGTACAATCCCTTCTCAATTCGGTACACCCAAAAATCCCAAAAGATAAGGAGACGAAAAATATGAAGTGTGAAAAATGATAAGTATGATCGGGAATGGTACAATGACTCATCAATGAAACCACCCAGTAGAAAACCTTTCCCCAAGGGTGACAACTTACTAGGGCACAATGTCAACCACCAAGGTGAAACAAGGAAAATGGAATAATTTCCAAGCAAACATTCTATAATCAAAAGAAACTTTAAATGCAACATATTTAAATGCCTCAAGTATTAAAGTGATACTTACCACAATACCTGACTTGTACCTCATGGAGAAAGACCCGTTGTCTTCCAGAAATAAGCTGATGTGGTGAATGTAGTCATGATAAACCAGAGAAATGTGGTGGTCAAGCGGGTCTCCATTTGTGTAAGTGGGCAACACAAGTCAATCTATCCCTCAACACTCCATGCCTGCCCTCTGAGGGCCCTGAGACATCATCTCCTTAGTTATACCTAGAAATGGGGGATAACATAACAATTTCTTGTTCAATCTTTTGGCAACTCAACTGCAAGTCCATCCTAGTGCAACTTGGTGGGTAACACACCTAAAGAATGTAATTTTCCATTCAACACTGAATATAAATTATATTTTTTTCCTCAAAAAAAAATAAAATATAATTGAATAATATTAAATTAGACAAGTTTTAAAATAATTTATTAATAATTAATATTTTTTTAATTAGTAATTATTGTATTTAATTTTTATTATCAAGGATTATTTAATAACTAATACTAATTATTGTATTTGATTTTCTTAAATTACAATTATCACTAATAATTATAATTATTAATAATAATAATTGATTAATAATATTATAAATTATAATATTACTAATCATAATTATAGTCAATTGCGTTTGTTGCAATATTATAGTCAACAAAGTTCGATGCCAACATTTATATTTATCAGTTACATAATCATTTTTATCAAAGAAAAACAATGAGGACATTGGACATTAGATATTTATGTTATTCAAACATCTATTCCCTATATATTTTTGGTGTTGATATGTGATATGAGATCTTTTATTTGATGACTATAACATGAATTGCATTAAAGAGCACAAACAAAGCTTATGTGCAACATAAATGAAGAAGACATACACATGGAGAAATAACAAGAAGAACAATTGCACAAAACTTGATAACATTGTTCGTACCAACAATGGACTACGTCTCCGGGCCCACTTCTAAGTGGAGATGCCTTTATATTATCTCAACAATAATTTCCATAAAATACATGGAAATACCTCAAATCTGGAAATGCCCTGAAAATTCGCTGCTCGAATCCAAATTCTGACTACACCAGTGGATTCGTGGTAATAAATTGTGAAGAAATGACTGTCAATTCGTCAAATTCTGTCACTGTCACTTACATGCTCCTCATGGGCTCTCTGGCTTGAAATTCATGCCACAACAGTCTAAATCTCCTACAATAAATGCGCCCTTGCACAAAAATTCATGCTTGTACGGATGGGCGCGGCCTCCTCCTGGGCCGATAGCAAACTCGGTTTAAATAAATTCATGGTGAGCGGATAAACCAACAACACAGTTGGTATCTTGGTTGGTGGATGTTAATTAAATCTTTGGTTATGGGGAGGTCTCGGGGTCAAACCCGCAGTCCTCCCCTTTTTGGTGTCAGTTGCAACATATACATTGTTTTGGTTTAACTCCCTCCAAGATTTGGGGAGTGGCATGTCCGACCGCCGGATTCGGCGTCGGCTGGTCGACATGTTTTAATGCCAACCTATATATATCCCATCATATAGTTGGGCTTCCAAATTTAATTTTGGACAGTAATTTGTTGGTCATTGGCATGTCTGATGCTGATACTTTTTTTTTCTTCCAAATTTTGGTTTCTAGCCCTCATTAGGCATTCGCGTGGTGCCCTATGATTGGGCCACGTGATGCCTTATGATTGGTTGCCCGTTTCTCAGTCAACAACCGACGTATCTTCCACCTCATCACCCATGCTATCGTCATATTGCCACGTAGGCCATCACACTTCCACGTGGCGTCCGTACGATGCCACATGGCATCTTTTTACTAGCCGAAAGGGGGTCTGAAAATGCCAAATCAACATGACACGTGGAAGCCTCTCATGATTCCATGTCAACATGTTGAAATCAACACTACACAATCATCTATTGATGTCACCTTGTTGACTTTGACTAGGTTGACTTAAACTTTGATTGGCCATAACGTTTTCATCCATACTTCGTTTGAGGTGTTGTTTGCTTCGTTGGAAATATCTCGATGAGCTCTTCGACTTGGTGCCTTTTTCACTGAGATTTGAGAACTTTGAATTTTTTTCCTTTTAGATCCTCCTAGATCATTCCTCCCCACTAAGAAGCTTTTGAACCACCAAAATCCTTATCAATCAACGAATAGGTGAGGGAATTTCTCCCTCAATTTCCCCTTCTCGATCCACTGTGTTTTTCTTGGATGTGTGCCCTTAAGGCCCACTCAAAGATATTCAACATCACCCCTACGTGAAGTTCTTGTTCTTCTATCCATGATTATATCTTCCTTTAAATCATCCAATTACTCATGAGTGAACTCATCTACTGAAGGTACTGAAACACTCTCCCTTTGATCCATGATCATTGGAGGCTCATAAAGCTTAAGGTTCTCTACATTCACAACTGAGTATATCTTCATGTACGGTGGTAGATCTAGGTGGAAAGCATTTGTGCCAATATTTTCTAAGATGGTGAAGGGTCCATATCAGATGGGCTTGAGCTTCTTGACTTCACCTTTAAAGCTATCTTTGTTTATGTGAATCCATACTTGATCACTTGCTTAAAATTGATGATCTACCATGTGCTTATCATGCCTCACCTTATACAGGGTTAGGCTCTTTTCCAGTAGTTCCTGGAATGTCTGGTGTACCTGCTAAATCCTTTGGATGAACTTGTGGGCTTTGTCTTCATCTCTTTGTTCTTTTGAGTTGACATCTTTCCTAAATGTCAATTCCAAGGGAGTTTTAGGTAGATGCCCAAAACATGTCTCAAATGGTGAACTCTGGGTGGAAGAGTGCAAGGCTTGGTTGTATGCATGTTGGACATAGTGCAACTGCTCATCCCAAAGTTTAGGATGTTTGTTGTAGTAACCTCAAAGAAAATGAACAATGATCATGTTTACCACCTTTGTATGTTCGTCGTTCTGTGGATGGAAAGAAGTGATCCTCTTCAACTTGGTGTCCATGAGATGCCATAGACTTGTCCAAAATTCCCCTAAAAATTGAGAATCTCGATCAGAGATAATGGACATGAGAAACCCAAAATGAACCCATACATGTTGGAATAAAAAGTGAGCAACCTGCTCAACTGTGGCCTTCTTTTTACATAGAATCAAGATACACATATTGCTAAACCTATCCACTACCACATACAAGTAGTCATGACCCTTTCTAGACATAGGTAACCCCCCTACAAAATCCATTGAGATGCTCTCCCAAGGATGAGAAGGAACATGAAGTGGTGTGTACAACCCCAATTTTCTATTAGTGGGCTTACAAGTTGAGCACAACACACACCCCATTACATATTTGGTTACAATTTATTTCATTCAAGGGCAATAACAAAACCTATGCAAATGTGTGAACATCTTGCCTACCCAAAAATACCTAGATATTAGAGAAGTGTGAGCTTCCTTGATTACATGCACTCTTTCATTTGTAGGAATATAAAGTCTTCCCAAGTGGTAGAGTAGTTTATCTTACAAATGGAAATCCTCCACCTACGAACCATGGGTTAGAATCTCATATACATCTTTGAAATCTTCATCAATAACATACTGTTCAATATAACTGACATGAGCTAAGGAAACATTTTTCAAAACAATAGATGCAGAAATAGGAGGTCTAGAAATCATATCTGCAACTTTGTTGTTTATGCCTTTCTTGTATCTGATAACTAGATGGAACTGTTGCAAGAATCCCATCCACTTGTAGTGTCTTGACTACTACAGCTTGGTCGGTGACTAGAGGCACTGTAAGGGTTGGTGATCAGTGTGTATGATCGTTTCCTTACCCATGAAGTAGTGTTTCCATTTCTTCATGTTTTGTACCAATGCATACAATTATTTGTCATATGTAGGATAATTAAAACAACCTTAGAAAAAATTTCAGAATGAAAAAAAATGGGCTTACTTTGTTGCATCGGGATTGCTCCCATGGCATGTGCATTGGCATCAATTTTAATCCCGAATGGTTGTTGTAGGTCAGGTAGAGATAGCACTGGTGCGGTGCTGATCTTTTCCTTCAAAGTGTTGAAGGCTTTTTGGTGTCTTTCTCCCCAATAGAAGACTTGTTTCACACTGGTTAAGGCATGCAAAGAATATGCAATATAGGAGAAGTTATAAATGAACTTTATCCAGTGTTGAACTGCCCCTAAAAAGATTTTGACTTCTGTAAATGATGTTAGCTTAGGCCAATTTACAATGACTTCAACTTTGGAGGGATCTATCTTTAGTTGACCACCTCCAACAATATGACCCAAGTCAACCAATGAGGTTTTCAAAATTCACACTTTGACAATTTTACATATAAATTTTCTCTTTTAAGGACATCCAATACTTTCTTTACATGCATTACATTGTCATCCCAAGTCTTACTGAATACAAGAATGTCATCTAAGTATACAATCACAAAGTCATCTATGAAAGGCCTAAAGAAATCATTAATAACATACATGAATGTTGTTGGGGCATTACAAAGACAAAATGGCATTACCATCCAAGTCTACCACACGTCGCCTTCTGCGATTCTGACCTGGTGGTATCCGCTCCTCAAATCCAACTTAGTCAAGTACATTGCATTTTTCAGCTGATCCAGCAAGTCATCTATACGAGGCAATGAATAATGGTTCTTCACCATTATTTTGTTTAGTGCGCAGAAATACACTCACATCCTCCATGTGCCATCTTTCTTTGGCACCAGTACTATCAGAGAGCCACAAGGATAAGAGCTTGGTCTAATGACCCCTCTTTCAAGCAAGTCCTACACTTGATTTTTTATCTCCTCATTTTTTAGCGCATACATCATGTACATGCCAATGTTTGGTAAGGGAACATCTTGGTGCAACTGTATTTCATGTTGGATCTCCCTCTTGGGAGGCAATCCTTTCGGTTCTTGAAAAAATTCATCATAGTTAGAAATAACATCAATAATTTCATCTTTATGAGAAGGATCACAATCATCAAAAGCATTAGATTTATCAATATCTTTTTCTTTCAAAAAAAAACAAAAACACTTTACATAAATCACTAAGCATGGTCTAGTACAATATATAAAATACAATGGTCACACTTTTCACTCATCATGATACATAATATAAATCATCACAATGTCACAACGGATCACAAAACCCCAGTCTCTAACATCATCTCAAGAAAGGCACAATATCTGCTCATATCTTGGAACATATTTGACGAATAAAATGAGGTACTATGAAGTGAAACTGAGCAGTAACATAGTGCATGATCGGTAGTACCCAACACCTTGAAGTTTTTTTGTGAAAAATACAAGCAAGCAAGTACAAGTGGGTGTGACAAATCTAAAATGGTTAAAGGAGGAAAATATGTGAAAAATGCTAATAAAAAAATCAAATAATTATAAGACTCCTTACATGATTTGGATATTTGGTCCTTAATCTTCACAAGAAAATTAATTTGAATGATAAATTGATTGAATCACTTCAACAAAAATTAATTGAATTTACAAATGACGTCATACAAATGGTTGATTTTACTTGTGATATAAATCACTTAATGCAAATCATGAATGTTACACATGACACAGATGATCTAATGGAAATGCTTAATGCTACTTGTGACACATTGAATGATATAATGGAAATGATTGATAAAAATGCAACAAAAGAGATGGTTCATGATTCCTTTCTAGGTTATAAAATGAAATTCTTAGTCAACAATGAGATGTTGAAGGAAAGTCCAGTTGAATATGGATCACAAGGAGAAGCATAGAGTGATAATTGCAACAACAAATGTGAATTTTGAAGCTACAAAAGAAATCATTTGGGAAGAACATCAAGAAGTACAAAATAATCTTTCCAAGATGATTGTTATGCTTTGAGAATAAATGTTATTCGACAAAAAATGGCATCTCTTAGGATATGACAAAAGGAAACAATTTTCATATTCCAAATTATTTGAAACTAGTTCAGTTTGTGAGTGCATGATTTCTTGATGAAAAGTTGAAGACTCCATAAGTTATTGAAGAAGTTGAGAATGTTAATGATACAATTGATGATAAAAACATTGAGAAAATTTATAATAAATTCCATCATTATCATAGAATTGACCATATAGAGATAGTGTGTTTTGTTCCCCTTCTCTTCATCGTGAGAAAACAATTCATCATTCAGATATATGTCAAAAGAAGAAGCATAAAAAGGAAAAAAATCATTATGGTTGGATAACTAATTATCAGTGGAAATTAAAAGCGAATATGTTGAATAAGTTTTATTATCAAGTTCATACAAAGGTATATATAAATTTGCATGGAGAAATCACAAAATCAAAATGATTTCAAACAATTGTTCCAAATGAATATTTTGGGCATGATCAAGGCACAATTCTACATGTCTTTTGAATGGTACTCTACACCTTTGTAAAGGGGGGAGTACATTAATAGAGTACAATGGTATCATTATCAATTGTTAGTGGTCAACCAAATAGTTGTGAAAGAGATATTGAAGAAGAATACAAATCTCAAGCTTGGATCCCTACTACATACTTCTCACCTTGCCCCTAATAAGGGGGAATATCAATCATAATAGATAAGGTTCAAGTTTCAAATTACTATCAATTAAAATGCAATAAAAATTTGGAAATTTCAGCTTGGAAACCAATCTCCTCAACAAGTTATCTATGAGAATTCAATTATTCATCGAGATGTTGTTTGACACCTAATTATGTTTAAATTACAAAGTGCTTTGATGATCCTATTTGTTCACTGGAGGTAGAATGATGATCATATTTTTCCACTAATTATCAAGGGAATGTTCATACATGGTAGTTGTTCACTTCCATAATTTCTATTCTCTTTCAAACTTAATTTTAGATGAATCATTCAACATCCATGTTGGAGCAAGAACTTTTGGAGAAAAACACAACAACTGAGGTAGAACAATGCACCACATTTTGAGGAAAAGCAGCGCGTGTGGCAAGATTTATGGAAATTCGACGTAAAAGTGGACAAACCTAGCCTAGTTAGGGTTAGGGTTTTGGGATGTATTGTAAGGGTTTCTAATCCATTTTTTAATATAAATAAGGGGTATGAGGTATATTAGTAGAGGATAAGAGAATAATGGTCGAGATTTTAGAGAGTTAGTGCGACAAGTCTGTTTTGGAGAACCTTTTTGAAGTTTTTGGGAATGGAATTCTATTTTGAGAGTTGTAGAGCTCAGGTGAGGTCGAAGTAGCTGAGGGTCAGGTCACAAGTTGTGGAGCTTGGTGCAATATTGGTTCGCCTCACTACTCACTACTCTAATGTAATGCATGCATCATTTTTTGATGAATAAGAATAAAGAAGCGAAAGATGTTTGTGGACGTAGCCCCGGGGGGGTTAACCACGGTAAAACCATGTGTGTAATGTGTTTTAATGTTACTATTTCTGCAGTTATCATTGAATGGTTAGATAGATGAATGGATATTTTATTTACAGTGCACCCTAGATTAAATATGAAAATGAATGAATGAATGAATGGATATGATGAATAGTATAATAGAATGCATGGTTAAGTATAAATAAGAAGAAGTAAGAAGAACATCCCCCAATACCTTCCATGGCTGCAGACATTTGTGTCCTGCAGTCTCCCATAAACCATATCGGGTGAGATTGTGTTGTGCATGGTGTCGGGTGAGACTGTGTTGTGCATGGTGTAGTCTTTTGGTTTACCAGAAGGGCCGATGGTGATAAGGGTTTTGTTGGAAAACTAAGGTAGAACTCGGGTCAGCCCACGAGTCCAAAAAATGGTTATGTTGCCGGCTAGAAATCATAAGGAGAGCTAGGAAGGGTTTTGGTGAAGAAGATGCAGTGATATAAAAGGATGTCCAGGCCATGGAATCCTATGAAGCAAGAGATTGAAAGATGGTTAGAGACCAAGTAGTTCAAGTTTGCACATAAAGTCAATAAGGGTTCCAGGTATACACTGCACCATTACCTGTAGATGTATGTGTTTACTGATCTGCATGAAGCATATTTTTGTTTCTTTCCACAATTATTACAGGAATGGTTTCTAAGATTAAAGGATACACATCTGATTAACCGGATTAGGATAGTAGTGTGGACTGTTGAAAATATCACACGGTTGGAAAGAGTTAATAATAAATTCACGCGTGAAGTGGATTTTCGGTGAGACAATATTATTGTGGGGTTTATCAATGAGTTTGAAGTAGATACAACAAAGTCATACACTGGTGCAGATCATGATTTATTGAGGGGACACATAGGAAGGTACACCAGGTCACTCTACACGTTGATCAAGATATTACTACATGATAAAGAAGTGATGACCATGGAATCAGACAACTATATCACTTTGCACACATGGGGGAGTTGGGGGAAGCACTAAGGAAGATATGAGAAATGGAGAAGGCTCTGGAGAGTAGCCAGAAGAGGGAGGCAATGGACCCCATCATGATGGATGATGAACAAACCAGGGAAATCATAAGAAGTGTAGGTGTGATTCGCAACGAATGACCCTACCAGTATAGGATGAATAATCAGAAGAGAGTTGTAGCGGAGCGAGAAGGCTTGGATAACGATGAGGAAGAGGTAGAGGATATATGTGCCACATGGTAGATTGAGGATATATTGCACATTGTTATCACACTAAGTTGCCTTGAAACTTTTAGCCCTTAGTTTTAAGTTTTTAATCCTTTAAATTTTAAATTTTTCTTTATTTTCTTAGTGTGATTTACTTAGGTTAGATTGAATAAATAAAGGCTTGAGTGTTGGCTCATTTTTTGACCCTCAAATAGATTTTTAGCCTAGGTTAATTTTCTTGGCTTATGGTTTGACTCACCTCATGACTTGACACCAAGCCTGACTCAACCCATGACCTACATGACTTGACATGTCACTCTTTCCACTCATACCTATATATCCTTTCCATGTTGTCCCTATGTCCTATTAAAAGTGGTCAAATCATATTTTCGAAAAAGAGTGTTGATAACTCACTAGGAGTTTCCATAGCGCACTCCTTGTCCTTTATTCCTTGCCATGATTCATCATCATTTCGTTGAGGTCATGTTCTACCTTGTTTTTAGCACCATGGTTCGTTAAAATATGCATTCAAAGATTTGTTTTTAATGGGTTTTCTAACAGTTTCAAAGATTTGAATGTTATTAAACTCGGCGCTGTTGAAACTGCCAGTTCAGACCAGTTGCAGATAGCGCTACAGGATCAACTGTTGAGGTGGATTTGGAAGCTAAGGTGGTCTTGGTGATCTCCTAACTGTTTGCAGAGCCTCAAAGTTGTCATTACTCCTCCAGGTATTCCTTGGGTTCCCTCCTTTTCATAGCAAATTTGTGTGATAGTTGTTTCCTGAATTTTGGTAGCGACCATCTCTACAAATAGCTCCCTCCTTCATCCCTCTCCATCCATTTTTTCCCTATCATGGACTTGCATCCATTATAAAATGGTTTTCAGTTATCAAGACACCCATTCACCTTGCTCATGAGTGTTGAGTTCCCGTGCAAACACTTATTCCTTGTGTGCGCACTGCGCTACCAAAATTATTGTTTAAACCTCACTTCATTTCCCCTGCTTCCTCAACTATTTGGATTGGAGTATTATTAGCCAGGTTTTCAAATACCATTACAACAGTTTTCTTTTCACTATATTTTCATTGTTCAGTTTGAGATGTACAGATAGTAAGGGGAGGGAAAATTGCATTTCTTGCTTTCCAAAATCCACCAAAACAATGTGAGTTAGAGGAGAATCCTAGAAAAGACCAACCATTTTTCATTGTCACTCTCCCATTGAAGTCTGTCTCCATTTTCTCTCCTAGCCTTCATTGCACCATAACCTTTGATCCCTTATCTTGACCCATGGATACAACTTAGAAGAATAAATCTCGCAAGGGAGGCATTGTGGTCAGAACTGAACCCTCAAACATGCACCTATTTGATGCAGAGCCAATGATTAGGGAAGTTTTTCAAAGGCTGGGTTGCCTCTCATTTTGCCAAAACATGCAAAGGGGACATCCTGAAGTGGCAAGGCAATTTGCCTCACATTTTGATGGCCTTAAGACTAAGGTAGGAGACCTGGAGTTTGAGGTGTCTGAAGCCTCTATTGCAGCAACCATAGGGATTCCTAACACTGGGGAGATATGGTTTAAATATATGACTTTGAATGTTTCCTTCTCCAAGGACTTCCTCAAACCAAATTATCAGACTGGCAACTTGTCGAAGGGAGTGCCTAGAAGTCATCTAGTTGAACATTTTGACAAGATGTTGAAGATCATCCAGAGATACTTCACATGTGAGGGAAGTTTTAATATGTTATACCAGTACCATATAATACTTCTGCTTCATTTTACTGGTAAAGATAAAATGAATATACCTTTTTACTTGTTGAAGAGCATGGGAAAAATGTCTGACAAATTCCAAGCCAAATCCAAGGTTGTGGACACTAGTGTCTTTCACTCTGGATTGATCAGAATGTTGGTAGTGGAATAATTGAAGAAGAGGAACATTCCTTGGGTGAAATTCGTTTTTTCTGCTCACATGAAGTTTGACATAGCTTCAACTCCTCGATCAGAGATGCAAAGTCCTTTGCCATCTACTAGTGATGCTCCGGCAGGAAAAATCAAGAAAAGAAAGAGTAAATTCATTACTCAAGACAAAGAGGTTGTTAAGGAAGTTCAAGAAGCCGAGAGATAGGCTTATATTTCTCCATGGAGAGACTTTTCACCTCCTCCTGCACCAGAATTGGAAGAGGTCTCTTCATCTACTAAATCCACAACCAAGAAAGGAAGAAAATTGCATTTCTCTTCATCTTCATTAGCAGCTTGCAAAAAAGTCAGGAAATCTTTCACAAGATCATCATCTCTCACGGTGGTTGTTGAAGCACAAGTCCTACCAAAGGTTTATATTCTAAAGAAAAAGATAGACAAGGGTAAAGGCATTGAAAAGCCTATTGAGATGGTAGACAGAGCCCCTGTACAATAGAAGCATGAAGGTGAATCCATGAAGAAGCCTATTGAGATTATCAACATTATAACTCGACCTAGCAATCGCACCTTCAAAATATTGATTAGAGAAATCATGGAGGCTAGGAAGGAGGTTGCTCGCTTGAAATCAGAGGGTTTGTCTGAAAGAATTAGGATGAAGGAGCTCATGGATAATTACAACAACACTCTTGATTTGGCAAGATTTGCATCTAGAAGAGCTCTTCCTCTCCATAAACAACTCAAGAACCTCTATAGGAAAAACAGAGGCTTTCAGTCTCAGAACAAAAAACTCAAGGTAGAATTGCAACACTTCAAGGATGAAGTGGCCCAGAGGAATTTGAATGTGTTGGTTGAAGCTGACATTGAAAAAGAGGAACCAATAGTGAAGAAAAGCACACCTACAGTTAAGAATCTTATCACTACAAAAGGAAAGCATGTTGTTGTGCTAGAAGGAAGTCCTCCTTCCACAAGAAGGAGGGCTAGGTTGAGGAAATAATTGGGGGGTATAAGCTTCATTTTTTAGAGTGGTCTCTTTTTGAAAGAGTAAGTGATCAAGGATGTATTATTTTTTCCACTTGTATAGGCATTTACAGGCTCCTAACCTATCATCTCAAGTTTTTTGTGCTTTTCAAAAGACTAGTCTCCTCATACGGAAAGAGCACAGACATTTTGTAGTGCTATGACGATGCAAAATTGTCTATTTTATCATGTCTTGCCAGTTTTCTACCTACAATGCTACCAAATCTCCTAAGTTGTGTAACGATGGCACTACCAAATTCGCAAGGATATATTACAGTGGTGCTACCAAATTTTGTTTGATGATGGACGCTACCCATTCTTCAGGACCAATTCAGTGAGGGAGCTACCAATTCCACAGAGATATGCAAGCTTGGCGCTACCAAATTACACACGGAGATATACAGGCTCGGCGCTACCAATTCTGCAGTCTTGTTTTGGATATGAGCTATGAAATGTGCAAAGTATTTTGTAAAGGCGCTACAAAAACTTGCTACCCAGTGCACTACTGAACGACGCCACCAACTGGTACTTAGAATCAAGTGGTTCGATTTTATCACTATGGTGGGTGGATGGTGATGTGGATAAGGGATAAGATCATAAGTGGCAACATGATGATAACTTACAACCTCTGCATGACACTTGGCATGGAAAGGGATGTGCATCAATGAAGACAATGTCAGTTAAAGTTTGTTGGATTAGTTGCCAACATGTTTCCTTTTTTATAGCATAGTTGTTAGCACATCTGTTAGATTGAATAACTGATTTGGAGAATCCTATGGGAGGAAGTCCAGCTCACACCTCTATCTGTTGCCTTCCCTTTTTTTTTATAAATAGACATTCCAAATGTTTTAGAGGGTTCGAATGGTTGAGCTAGGATCCCTTAGTGTAATATTTTGATGAAGCATACTGGTTCTCTGGTTATGTACTTGACTTGAGAATTTTTTATTAATATAAGTCAATTTCTCTTATTCCATCTTATTGCCTCTTATACTGAAGTATTCATGATTTAATGATTCACATGAGATTGTTGTAGTTGTATTATGATGAATGTTTGATTATAGTATTGTTATGATGTTCTTCAATGTTCTTTAAACTTTGAATTCAAGAAGATCTTGTGTTCGAGTTTTTCCTCTTTAGGTTGCTTGAAGACCTGATGTCCATAGAAAAACTCTACATTTCCCTCACCAAAGTCTTCCTTATATTCACTTTCACTCCCACTCACTAACTGAAGTTGATCAAGACCTCAATTTCTTGTGCATGCTAGCCCAGATTTATGAGTTAAAACATTATCATCATGAGTCTTGTCCATTTTACCTTTTTAACACTCATTTACATTTAACACGTAATCTGATGGGTACTAGGATTATCCTCTCTGCAATCTGAGGGTGATTCCTAGTGCTAACATTCTTGGCGTCTTTGTCGGGGAACGGATTGAAGACATTTCGCTGGGTTTGAACGACAAAGCTTACTAATTCTAAAGGTGCATTAGAATTCAGTACATTGAAGATTGTAGCTTGCACCTGGAGACTCCATTGTTTTAGTTGTGGCTCCTAAAGGAAGACACACAAGGTCAAATCCACAATTACCTTTGGCTACACCAGAGGCTGACCTAGAAAATTTAATAAAAAATGGAAAAGATTCTCAAGAGATTTTTTTTGCTGCTATACCAGGTACTTTTGGTCACTCATATGATTCTACTTTTAAAACTCCAGTAGTCATATCTAACCATCCTATTTTACCTTCTACTGAAGTTTCTAGAAATTTAGATTTTCAAAATTTCCCCGTTGAATATTCATCTTTTAGCCCTCAAGTTAAAGCTGAAAAATTTGAAGATATTGTGTCTCCTGACATTGTAAAGTGGTTCAGACTTGAGAGTCTTGAAGATTTACCTATTTTGATTTTCCCTACTCTTCCTCCTATTAAAGTTTCTGAGACCAAAAAAGAGGAAACTTCTTCTCTCCTGGACCCTATTTCATTTTCCCCAAAGTCTCAAAATCCTCTTTTGAAAACTGAGACCTCTCCATCATCATCCAAGCTTCCTTTTTTCCAACAAAACCAAACTATAGTGATAGCTGTCAAATATCCTTCTCCTCCTTGTTCTCCTACAGTCCAAAATACAATGGCAGCTGCTAATGTTCCTAGAAATAGGATGGATGCCATAGTGGCTACTAGGTATGCACTTCTTATCTTACCTCAGCCTATGAATGCTCTCCCTATTATAGATTACTTAAAATACATGCCCAAATTCACAGGAGAAGAAGACATAACTGTTGAAGAACACCTTGTTTCCTTCTATAGTTATGCAGACAATATAAACATTGAGAATGAGGATGTGTGGATGAAAGTCTTTGTCCAGAGCCTTGATGGTGAGGCTAGGAAATGGTTTAGGGGTTTGACTATTGGATCCATTGCTAGGATTGAAGCTTTAGACGATGCTTTATTGAGACAGTGGGGGGATAAGAAAGATTTTTTGTATTATATCACAGAATTTGGATCCCTAAAGAGGAAAGAGGGAGAGTCGGTCTCTGAATTCTCCAAGAGGTTCAATAAAATGTACAATAAAATTCCTTCTAATATAAATCCTACAGAAACCTCTGCCAAGATCACATATGCCAGTGATTTTGACCCCGAGTTTTTCCTTCTACTAAGAGAAAGAAGATCTGCCTCCTCGGCTCATATGCAAGATGCAGCCTTGGAAGTAGAATCTAACATAGTGGAATCTGACAAAATTAGGGGAAAATTTGATAGGGACAACAGAAAAAATAGAGTTGAAGCTTCAACCTCCGATTACTCTGTTGTCCATCCTCAAGTTGATGAACTTACCAAATTAGTAAAATCACTTTCTGCTGAGATGGAGAAGTTAAATGTTGAAGGAAAACAGACCTATAGAAATACACATAATGTTGATAACATAGGTAACTTTAGAAGACCAAATAATTCTCCTCAGATCCTTCCAAGAGATCCTAGAAATAGAGAGAGGGATGATCAAAAAGTACAAAGCCCTCTACAAAACAACCTTATTGTTGATGAATAAGGAGAGGATGAAGAAATTGATCCTGAGATCCATTTCCTTGGTGACACCTCCTCATACCCTCACTTGAACCAATCTGCATATGAAAAACATCTCATGGATAATCAAATAAATGCATTGAGTAAGGGAGAGAAAACAAAAGAAAATCCTAATAGAAACAATCTAAGGTCCAAAAAGAGAGAGGAAAAGTCTAACACTTCAGACCATCCCACCAAAGCAGAATATTTTGCTAAGCATGTGGCAGCTGGAAGCAAAGAGAAATATGTACAAATCCCTCAAGCTTTGATTAAGAATCCTACTCCATAAGTTAAGGATATTTTGAAATCTCCATCTTCCTTCAATTTTGAAAATGAAATTCAAAAAATAAAAATTCTTGTCCGTTTTTTAGAACTGATAAAAATTGAGGACTTCAAAAAATATCTTTCTAAAATGTTGCAGCCCGAACCTTCCTCCCATTATACTAATTCAATCAACCTCCAAGATGAAAAACCAACAGTCATCTTAGGACCTTTGATAGAAGATAGATATGATTCATCCCTTCCTTCTATACATCATTGAATATTCATGATAAAGTGTTGCATAATTGTTTGATGGACTCAGGGGCATATCACAATATCATGCTAAAAACAATCATGGATGAAAATGGATTAGAAATTAAAAAACATTACGATGACTTATATTCTTTTGACTCTAGGAAAGTGAAGTGTCTTGGGGTCATCAAATATCTGGTTGTGACCTTGTTTCAATTGCCCATGAAAAGTGTGGTCATTGATATTGTGGTGGATAATGTCCCCCCTAAGTTTGTTATGTTATTTTTAAGATCTTGGATAAAAATACTAGGGGGAACCTTGCATATGGACCTTACATATGCCACCATTCCTGTGTTTGGGGGGGAACATAGAAGGCTTTACAGGGAATCTCAGTTGGCCTACATCATCAGTGATGAAGCAAACCCCACTAACCATCCTATTTTTTTACTTGATACTGATTTGGGATCTAGTGTATTGAAGCTCACTAATGCTCTTGAACCTCCTCTTGAAATCATAAAACATTCCATTACTTTTTGTGAATATTCTCCTCCAACTACCTATGTTTGGAAGATGTTTTTTTATGGAGCCTCTTCTAAGGAAGGTGTTGGTGCTGGAATAGTATTTGTTTCACCTACTCAAGAGACCATATCTTTGTCCTACAAGCTCGAATTTGAAACTACCAACTATGTGGCAGAGTATGAAGCTCTTGTTTTGCGTTTGAGGGTTGCAAAAGACATGGGGATTGAAGAGCTATTAGTGTTTGGGGATGCTGAATTAATTGTCCATCAAATAAAAAATATATATCAAGCTAAGCACCCTAGGAAAGGACTTATAGAAATGAAGTTTGGGATATTGTTGACAGTTTATTCTTAGCTTTCAATATCTCATTTATTCAAAGAGAGGAGAATACCATGGCTAATTCTTTGCTTGTTTCAGCAAGTAATTTCAGAGTCCCTTTGCCACCTCAACTCAAATATGCAGAAGTGAAGTATAGACCCTCTATACCTGACAATGTCAAACATTGGAAGGTCTTTGAGGATGATCTTGAGATTAAAATATTTCTTGAGACTATTGAGGAGTTCTATGCATTACATATTGATCAATATCATGATTCTGAAAATAGCCCTCATGTTGATGTTTTTCTAAATAAAATTGCTAACCATCATATTGTTCAATTGCCTAGTAACCATATTCCAAAGGGACTAGTTCCTTTGGAGAGATTGTTCAATAGAAATTATGTGGTTGTAAAGGTTAAAGGTTCAACTGATGATGTTGATATAACTGAATGCAATGTGGGTATAGAGAAGGACCCAAAATATGTCAATTTGTCTAGCAGCTTGTCAAAGGAACAAATGGATGAATATGTTGAGTTGTTAAAAGAGTTTGTTGATGTGTTTTCCTAGACATATGAATATCTGTGAACATACGACACAAGCATCATTGAACATAAGATCCCTTTGAAGGAAGAGACCAAGCCATTTAGGCAGAAGATGAGACAAATAAATCCTATGTTGTTGACTATTATGGAAAAAGAGGTAAAAAAAATTTTGGATGCCAAGATTATCATTCCTTTGAGATATTTTGAATGGGTGGCCAACTTGGTCCCAGTGAGAAAGAAGAATGTTGAAATCAGACTTTGTGTCGATTTTAGAAATTTGAATAGAAGTTATAAGAAAGATAATTATCCCTTACCAAAGATGGAGCACATATTACAGAGGGTGACAGGTGCATCTAGGATGTCTATGATTGATGGATTTTTTGGACACAATCAGATCTTTGTCTTGCGTGAATATAGAGAGAAGACAACCTTTACTACTCCTTGGGGTACATTCATGTACACTAAAATGCCCTTTGGATTGATGAATGCAAGAACGACCTTTCAGCAAGCCATGGACATCGCCTTTATTGGGGAGAATGACAAGTTTGTAGTCATTTATTTGGATGACATAATAGTGTTCTCACAATTTGATAAAAAACATTATCATCATTTGAAAAAGGTCTTCTTGAAGTGCAGAGAATTTGGTCTCTCTCTAAATCCTAAAAATTCATTGTTTGCAATGAAGGAGGGGAAATTATTGGGGCACATTGTATCACATGAAGGGGTGAGGATTGATTCAAAAAGAGTAGAAGATATCCAGACCTTGTCTCTCCCTAGATCCAAGAAAGAAGTTCAGTCTTTCTTGGGGAAAATTAATTTTTTGAGAAGGTTTGTTTCAAATTTTGTTGAATTGGTAAAGTATATTACAACCATACTGAGGAAAGGAAACGAAATCAAATGGGTTACTGAATCTCGAAATTATTTTGATCAAATAAAAAAGGCCTTGACTGAAGCACATGTGCTCATCAGTCCTGACTACTTCAAGGATTTTCTGATTTTTTCTTTTGCTTCATTTGACACAGTAGCAGTTGTTTTATTGCAGAAGAATGCAGAAGGGTTACAATAGCTTATTACCTTTTTCAGCAGGGCATTGAGGGATGCTGAAATAAAATATGACATCATGGAAAAGTATGTCTATGCTTTGGTCAAATCTCTCAATGCTTTCATATTATATTTGTTGCATTCAAAAGTAGTTTCATATGTCCCTTCAGCCTCGGTGAAAAAGATACTTATTCAGCTTGATATAGACGGAAGAAGGAGAAAATGGATTGCCAAAATTCTTGAATTTGATTTTGAAATAAAGCCCACCAAATTAGTTAAAGGCCAAGGTTTATCTAAGTTGTTGGTTGAATCGAATTGCAAATCTTTGGGGGTTAATTTCATAAACATTAGCTCAGAAAATCAGCAAGTTGAATTGTCTGATAAAGGTTCTCAAGTCAGCCCTCCACTGGCAGAATGCACTTGGTACAAGGACATTATATATTTTCTACAGAAGTTGCATCCTCTTGATGGCTTGGAGAAGAATAAGGTAAGAGATTTGAATCTCAAATAAATCAAATATTGTCTTATTGACTAAGTCTTGTATTGTAAGGATCCTTTAGGAGTGATTTTGAGATGTCTAGACCCACAGGAGGCCCAAAATATTATGTCTTATTTTCATGACAGTTTATGTGGAGGACATCACTTTTGGAGAACCACATCCTATAAGATCCTCAGAGCTGGGTATTTTTGGCCTAGTCTCTTTACTGACCTTTGTGCAAAGATTAGAGCTTGTGTCAAGTGTCAAAAGTTTTCTCGAAAGTAGCAGCTCAAGTCTTTACCATTGAAGCTTGTGATAGCTTCAGGACCTTTTAAACAGTGGGGACTAGATTTTATTGGGGAAATTCATCCTACTTAAAGTGCTCAACATAGGTGGATCTTGACTGCCATTGATACTTTACCAAGTGGATAGAAGCCATTCCTACAAGGAATGCCTCCCACAAGGTAATCATTGGTTTTCTTGAGGATATTATGCTGATATTTGGTTGTCCAAGTAGAATTGTTACTGATAATGCTACATCCTTCAAGGTTGAACCATTGATCAGGTTTTTTGAATAGTATGGGATTACATTGGTTCATTCTACCCCTTACTATCCCAAAGGGAATGGATTGGCAGAGTCCTCTAACAAGAGCCTTATAAAGATGATCAAAAGATTGTTAGAAGACAACAAGAAAGCATAGGATTCAAAGCTTAAATTTTCTTTGTGGGTTGATAGAGTGACAACAAAGAGGTATCTCGGTGTCTCTCCTTTTCATCTTGTGTATCGATTTAAGGCTATCTTTCATTCTCAACTTTCTTTTCCTATGGATAAATTCTTCCAAGACTACCAAGGAGAACTTGATGATATGATCAGAAGAATACAACAACTGGTAGAAGTGCAACATACTAGAGAGAAGCTACTGGAAAAAGCACAAGACCATCAACAGAAGATCAAACAAGCCTTTGACAAGAAGGTAAGTAAAAATTATTTCTAGCTGAAAGATCTAGTTCTCAAGTGGGATACACCCAAGCAAGACAAATGCAAGCAAGGTAAATTTGAGGACTTGTGGATTGGTCCCTTCAAAATTTATGAGGTATTTTCAAATAACACTTATAAGTTGCAGAATTTGGAGGATTCCAAAGTTTTTGGTGGCCCTGTCAATGGGTACTTTCTGAAAAAGTATTTTTCTTAAGCCATGAGTGGCTTTCCATGTCATTGTAAATATCATTTTTCGTTTTATTTTTTATTGAATAAATGACCCCATAGCCCAATGGATAAGGCATTGAAACTACTTGTTCTTGGTGGTCCGCGGGGAGCATGACATCCCCTGTGGAGCCAATGTTATCACACTAAGTTGCCATGGGTCTTTTAGCCTTTAGTTTTAAGTTTTTAAGCCTTTGGATTTTAAATTTTTCTTTATTTTCTTAGTGTGATTTACTTAGGTTAGCTTGAATAAATAAAGGCTTGAGTGTTGGCTCATTTTTTGACCCTCACATATATTTTTAGCCTAGGTTCATTTTCTTGGCTTATTGTTTGACTCCCCTCATGACTTAACACCAAGCCTGACTAAGCCCATGACCTACCTGACTTGACATGTCACTCTTTACACTCATACCTTTATATCCTTTCCATGTTGTCCCTATGTCCTATTAAAAGTGGTCAAATCATCTTTTTGAAAAAGAGTGTTGCCAACTCACTAGGAGTTTCTATAGCGCACTCCTTGTCCTTTATTCCTTGCCATGATTTGTCATCATTTCGTTGAGGTCATGTTCTACCTTTTTTTCAGCACGATGGTTCGTTAAAACATGCATTCGAAGAATTTGTTTTAATGATTTTTCTAACGGTTTCAAAGATTTGAATGTTATTAAACTTGGCGGTGCTGAAACTGTCAGTTCAGACCAGTTGCAGACAGTGCTACAAGATCAGATGTTGAGGTGGATTTGGAATCTAAGGTGGTCGTGGTGATCTCCTAACTGGTTGTAGAGCCTCAAAATTGTCATTACTCCTCCAGGTATTTTGTGGGTTCCCTCCTTTGCATAGCGAATTCGTGTGATAGTTGTTGCCTACATTTTGGTAGCGACCATCTCTGCAAATCGCTCCCCCCTTCATCCATATCCATCCATTTTTTCCCTATCATAGACTTGCATCCATTATCACCTGGTTTTGAGTTATCAATACACCCATTCACATTGCTCTTGAGTGTTGAGTGTCTGTGCAAACACTTATTCCTTGTGTGTGCACTGCGCTACCAAAATCATTGTTGAAACCTCGCTTCATTTCCCCTGCTTCCTCTACTATTTGGATTTGAGTATTATTAGCCAGGATTTCAAAGACCATTGCAGCAGTTTTCTTTTCACTATATTTTCATTGTTCAATTTGAGATCTACATACAGTAAGGGGAGGGAAAATTGCATTTCTTTATTTCCAAAATCCATCAAAACAGTGTGAGTTAGAGGAGAATCCTAGGAAAGGGTAGCCATTGTTCACTGTCACTCTCCCATTGAATTATGCCTTTGTTTTCCCTCCTAGCCTTCATTGCACCATAGTCTTTGATCCCTTATCTTGACCCATGGAGACACCTCAGAAGAATAAATCTCACAAGGGAGGCACTGTGGTTAGAATTGAAACCTCAAACATTCACCTATTTGATGCAGAGCCAATGGTTAGGAAAGTTTTTCAAAGGGTGGGTTACCTCTCATTTTTTCAAAACATGCAGAGGGGACATCCTGAAGTGGAAAGGAAATGTGCCTCACATTTTGATGGCCTTCAGACTAAGGTAGGAGACCTAGAGTTTGAGGTGTCTGAAGCCTCTATTGTAGCAACCACAGGGGTTCCTAAAACTGGGGAGAGATGGTTTAAATATATGACTTTGAATGTTTCCTTCTCCAAGGACTTCCTCAAACCAGATTATCAGACTGACAACTTGTCCAAGGGAGTGCCTAGAAGTCATCTAGTTGAATATTTTGACAATATGTTGAAGATCATCTAGAGATACTTCACATGTGAGGGAAGGTTTAATATGTTATACTAGTACCATATAATACTTGTGTTTCATTTTACTGGTAAAGATTAAATGAATATCCCTTTCTACTTGTTGAGGAGCATGGGAAAAATGTCTGACAGAGTCCAAGCCAAATCCAAGGTTGTGGACACTAGTGTCTTTCACTCTAGATTGATCAGAATGTTGGTAATGGAAGAATTGAAGAAGAGGAACATTAATTGGGAGAAATTCATCGTTTCTTCTCACATGAAGTTGGACACAGCTTCAACTCCTCAGTTAGAGATGCAAAGTCATTTTCCATCTACTAGTGATGCTCCAGCAGGAAAAAGGAAGAAAAGAAAGAGTAAATCCATTACTCAAGACAAAGAGGTTGTTAAGGAAGTTGAAGAATCAAAGATGGAGGCTTATCATTCTCCACAAAGAGACTTTTCACCTCCTCTTGAACCAGAATTGGAAGAGGTCCCTTCATCTACTAAAGCCACAACCAAGAAAGGATGAAAATTTCATTTCTCTTCATCTTCCTCAAAAGCTAGCACAAAAGTCAGGAAAGTTTTCACAATATCATCATCTCTCAAGGAGGTTGTTGAAGCACAAGTCCTACCAAAGGTTTCTATTCTAAAGAAAAAGAGAGACAAGGTTAAAGGCATTGAGAATCCTATTGAGATGGTAGACAAAGCCCCTGTACAATAGAAAGATGAAGGTGAAGCCATGAAGAAGCCTGTTGAGATTATCAACATTAGCACTCCACCTAGAAATCACACCTTCAAAAGATTGATTAGACAACTCAGGGAGGCTAGGAAGGAGGTTGCTCGCTTGAAGTCAGAGGGTTTATTTGAAAGGATTAAGATGAAGGAGCTCATGGATAATTACAACAACACTCTTGATTTGGCAAGATTTGTAGCTAGAAAAACCCTTCCTCTCCATAAACAACTCAAGAACCTCTATAGGTAAAACAGAGGCTTTTAGTCTTAGAACAGAAAACTCAAGGCACAATTGCAACACTTCAAGGATGAAGTGGCCCAGAGGAATTTGAATGTGTTGGTTGAAGTTGTCATTGAAAAAAAAACCAGTAGTGAAGAAAAGCACACCTGCGGTTAAGAATCCTGTCACTACAAAAGGAAAGCATGTTGTTGTGCTAGAAGGAAGTCCTCCTTCCACAAGAAGGAGTGCTAGGTTGAGGAAATAGTTGGGGGGTATAAGCTTCATTTTTTATTGTGGTCTCTTTTTGCAAGAGTAAGTGATCAATGATGTATTATTTTTTCCACTTATACAGGCATTTACAGGCTCCTAACCTATCAGCTCAAGTTTTTTATTTTATTTTCAAAAGATTAGTCTCCTCATATAGAAAGAGAACAAACATTTTGTAGTGCTATGGTGTTGTGGAATCATCTATTTTAGCATGTCCTGCTAGTTTTCTACCTACAATGCTACCAAATATCCTAAGTTGTGTAACGATGGCGCTACCAAATTCGTGGGGATATATTACAATGGTGCTACCAAATTTGTTTTGATGATGGGAGCTACCCGTTCTGCAGGACATGTTCAGTGAGGGAGCTACCAATTCTGTAGAGATATACATGCTTGGCACTACCAAATTACACACAGATATATACAGGCTTGGTGCTACCAATTTTGCAATCTTGTTTTGGATCTGCGCTACGAAATGTGCAAAGTATTTTGTAAATACATTACAAAAACTCGCTACCCAACGCGCTATTGAACAACACTACCAACTGGTACTTGGAATCAAGTGGTTCGAGTTTATCACTATGTTGGGTGGTTGATGATGTTGAGAAGGGATAAGATCATAGGTGGCAGGGTGATGACAACTTACAACCTCTACAGGACACTTGGCATGGAAATGGATGTGCATCAATGAAGACAATGTCAGTTAAAAGTTTGTTAGATTAGTTGCCAACATGTTTCCTTTTTTATAGCATAGTTGTTAGCACAATTGTTAGATTGAATAACTGATTTGGGGAATCCTATGGGAGGAAGGTCAGCTCGCACCTCTAGTTGTTTCCTTCCCTTTTTGTTATAAATAGACATTCCAAATGTTTTAGAGGGTTCGAATGGTTGATCTAGGCTCCCTTATTGTAATATTTTAATGAAGCATACTGGTTCTCTAGTTATGTACGTGACTTGAGATTTTTTTATTAATATAAGTCAGTTTCTCTTATTCCATATTATTGCCTCTTATACTAAAGTATTCATGATTGAATGATTCACATGATATTGTTGTAGTTTTATTATGATGAATGTTTGATTATAGTACTACTATGATGTTATTCAGTGTTCTTTAAACTTTGAATTCAAGAAGATCTTGTGTTTGAGTTTTTCCTCCTTAGGCTGCTTGAAGACCTGATGTCCATAGAAAACCTATACATTTCCCTCACCAAAGTCTTCCTTATATTCACGTTTACTCCCACTCACTGACTGAAATTGATCAAGACCTCAATTGCTTGGGCATGCTAGCCCAGATTTTTGAGTTAAAATATTATCATCATGAGTCTTGTCCATTTGACATTTTTAACACTCATTTACATTTAACACATAATCTGATGGGTACTGGGCTTATCCTCTCTGCAATCTGAGGGTGATTCCTAGTGCTAACACACACCACATATGAGAGGAAAACCATAGGTCATGGATCTTGCTCAGAAGAACGCTCTCCATTTCAGATCCAAATTAGTGTGGAACCCACAACCCCATGTGTGACTAACACAATCGAAGAAGAAAAATCAAGTAACCAACAAGTGATTAGTGGTAGAATAATTTTTTTAGGACATGGGTCTAGTAGTAGAAGTGCAAGTTCAACAAGTAGTAGTGAAGTTTCTACACCACGTGGAGGTTGTAGTTCAACAAATTTCACAATGGTAGGACAAGATCCAACCATTGGGTTACCAGAATTCTGAGGGGACGGGTTAGATGATCCAGAAAAACACGTGTTCATCTGTGATAAGATATGGGAAGTAAAGAAGATTACAGATGAGGATGCAAAGGTTGCGCAGTTAGCAATCACTTTTCGAGACCACGCATTAGATTGGTACATGGGTCTCTCAACAAATAACCCAGAAGGAACACATACAAATGTATTATATGTGAAGAGGTAGTTAATAAATGAATTTCAGAAGCCAAGTTCAGAAGACCAGTTTATGAATGAAATGATAGACATCAAGCAGAAACTAGGAGAATCAATCTGGGAATTGGACCATAAATTCAAGAGGTTAAAAGGTAAGTTAAAATACACTATTACTGATACACATCATAGGAATTTGTTTGTTAATTCTTTGTTTCCACACTTGAATTATCCTTTGAGACAACAAAATTTCCAAAGTGAGGGTGAGGTCCTGCACGCATCCTTACAGCTATAGGAAAATCAATACAAGCATACAAATCCAGTTGTGGAAGAGTTGAAGCAAGATCTGAAGAACTTAACATTTCAGTTAAATCAAAACAAAGGAAATGAGAAGAGAAAAGATGTCCGGTACAATCCTTTAACATAACACTGCTCAACAACCATAGTACAATCCTGAGAAACAATTTGTAGCACAACCACAGTGTAATGTGCAACAATTTCAAGGGAAAGAACAATATAACCCAACACAATAGTGTGTGGTACCACAACAATATAATAACCAACAGTCGTAGTATAATCAAGTACCTCATTATAACACACTGCGCAGAGACAATCAGGGAAACAAAGGAGTCTTCAGAGAAAGAGGTCGTGGAGGAAGAGGCTTTGTAGGAGGTTTAGGATCAGTAGTGTGTCATAACTATCAGAAACCATGGCACTACGCAAGTGATTGCCCATAACCATCTGCGACATGTATGTATTGTCGCGTAGTGGACCAAGAAACAAAGGAATGTCCAACATTGTTGATAAAAATACAGGACAAGAGGAACCAGACTAATTAGAATGTACAATGGATCAGGGTGGAAAAAAGAGAAGAAGATGGGAAGAATATTAACATAGTGACTAGAGGTGGAACTAATATGGGAAACGATGTAGCCAAGAAGGATCAGGACTTGTACCAGTGGGTTAGGAAGAACACATCGCCTGAACAAAATTTTGATGTGTGAAAAGAGAAAGAGATATTCAAAGAATCTAGACAAGATATCTTGAAGAAAAATATTGTGTCAACTTCAGGAATGAAGTCAGTAGATGAGATACTGTTCTATGACATGCCCTCATTATTTGATCAAACCAATCAACAACAGTCTTCAGAACATGTAAGTAACTTAAGAAACTCTTTGGGAGCTTGTGTCAAATTGTTGAGTGATAAAAATTCCTTACAAGTACTATAAAATTTATTGGAAAAGTGTAATCCTAAAGAAGAGGGGGTAAAAAGGGTAAATCCGGTATGAAAGAAGAGAAGAACCAGTAGGGAATTCAGATAAAATTCCAACATAGGAGATTTCAATATGGGGGATATTGTATTAGACTTAGGATCTGAAGTCAATGTTTTGTCGAAGAAAACTTGGGAAGTTATGGGAGAACCACAATTAGGGTATTCACCTATTCAATTGAAGATGCAAAATCAACACATAGTGATGCCAATAGGAAGGTTGAAGGGGATTCCAGTTGATCTATATGGTGTCTGCACCTGACTTTGAAGTTATAGACATAGTAGACAATACTTCACCATATCCAACACAATTGGGTCTGGATTGGGCCTTTGACAATCATGCTATTATTAAGTTGAAGACAAGGAAAATGATATTTGAGTCTGGAGAATACATAGTTATTGTGCCTTTGGATCCCTCAGAAGGAGGCAGGTTTGTGCAACCTGCAATGGATAATATTCTTATAGAAGATTTGAATCAACTATACAGAACTATCGCGTGCCAAGAATATTATATCAACCCAACTACAGATGGCATGCTCAGTTGGAGGAGTATTATGTATTTTGCTTCAGAGTCTAACACTGGACTAGCAAACTGGAAAAAACGATTACAAGAATTATCTACTAGGAGATGTGCCAGAAACGCACACGCTGAGATGGGTTGGTACAGAGGTAAGAGAACCTCGCACTTTTTATGGATTAAATGATTTAGAAGAGATTTTTATGAAATATGAGATAGAAGTTATGGAAAACCATAGATTACCAGCACTAGATATTGCTTTAAAAGCTACACATGCAAGATGGTGGGGTACACACAAGGCAAAGATCAACAATTGGTTCCAGTGCAAAAGGTTACTGCGCATCATATTTGGCACATAGCAGGAACACAAATATGAGGAGAAATATGAAGGATTTGGACAACCCCAAGAGCATGCAAATAAGTGTATAGTTCAATGGACATTAGTACCATCAGAAGAATGGCCACACCACTTTATTCACACACTAGAACACATTCCGAAGAACTGATACACGTAACAAGAACAACACAAAGAAACTGTCAACTGGTAAGAAATACAACAGAGCTTTGTACTTACATTTTCCTTTGAACATGACAATCCAAAGATGGACACAACGCTGAAAGTTGTAAGAGATGGGATATTTGAAGAACCATAGTTTAAAATAATTCTATCATCTCAAAGGTAGGCTATTCAGACAGTCAAACAATTGTTGCAGTGTTATCATGTAGCAGAAGCAGAAGAACCTGAAGAAGATAATTCACGCAATATCCAAATTTCAGAAATAGAAGGTGAAAGGGAAGTAGAAGGTCCCAAGTTGGACTCAGAGTATTATGTTGCACCTTTAAAGATTAATAAGGTCAACATTGGAACTGCATATAACCCAAATATGGCTAGCATTGGAGAGTATTGGGATCATCAAACAATAGAGAGGATCACATAATTAATGCACGAGTATAGTGACTTATTTCCAACAAAATTTTCAGAGATGAAGGGGCTAGCAAGAGACCTAGGAGAGATGAAAATCCCATTGACACCAGAAGTAAGACCTGTTGGACAGAGGTCGTACAGATTGAATCCAATATACAAAGAGAAGGTAAAGATAGAAATTGACAAGATGTTAGAAGCTGGTATTATAGAACATGTAGAAGAGTCGGAATGGATCAGTCCCATGGTGGTGCAAGAAAAAAACAAAGGAGGGATCAAGATTTGTATAGATTTGAGAAAGTTGAATGATGCTTGCTTACAAGATCCCTTTCCTACCCTATTTACAACAGAAGTTTTAGAAAATGTAGGGGGTCAAGAAGCTTATTATTTTACAGATGGATTTCCAGGTTATCATCAAATAATGATTGCACCAAAATATAGACACAAGACAACATTTGCTACAGAGTGGGGCGCATTTCAGTATACAGTTATGCCATTTGGATTAAAGAATGCACCAGCCATTTTTTCAAGAGTAGTAGTAGCAGCTTTCAAGGACTTTATTCACAATTTTTTGGAGGTTTACTTGGATGATTGGACAGTGTTCAGATTGTTGAAAGATCATGTTGAAGTATTAAGGCTGATGTTGGATAGATGCAAACAGTGTCAGATCACATTAAATATTAAGAAGTGTATTTTCATCGCACCTTTTGGAATTTTGTTAGGGCATGTGGTGTGTAAACAACTTATACTAGTTGATCTTTCTAAAATTGTTGTCATAGTTAACTTACCACCATCAAATTCAATGCGCCAGTTGAAGAGTGCATTGGGCCATATAGGGTATTATAGAAAATTCATCAGGGGTATGCACAGATCACTGCACCAATGGAGAAGTTGTTGAAGAAGGATACTAAGTACCAGTGGGATAATGAATGCCAGAAGAGTCTGGATATTTTGAAGGAGAAGATGGTTACTGCGTCGATTTTAGTATTTTCACATTGGGCTAAAGAATTTCACATGAATGTAGATGCATTTGCAATAGCATTAGGAGTAGCATTAACACAACTAGGAGAAGGTGATATAGATCACCCTATTGCATTTGCAAGAGAAAGTTATCAGAGTCAGAGTAGAATTACAACACTACATAAAGAAAAGGATTAGCAATGGTGTATGCTTTGCAAAAATACAAACATTACTTGTTGGGACAACACTTTTAGATGTTTATAGATCATTCATCTCCGAGATACTTAATTAATAAGCTAGTGTTGGGGGGAAGGATATGCAGATGGTTGTTAGTATTTCAAGAATTTGACTTTGAATTTGTGGTGAAGCCTGGAAGATTGAATGCAAGACCGGATCACTTGTCCATGATAACAAATGGAAAAGAGCCCAGTGACTTGGAAGAAAACTTCCCATATGCACAATTGTTTTCGGTACAAATTGCAGATGAACATTTTGTTGACATTATTGATTTTTTTAGTATAGGATTTGCACCAAGAGAATTTACAACTGCGCAGAAGAAAAAATTGGTAATCAGAGCTACAGATTATTAGTTGATTGCAAGTCATTTATACAAACTTGGAGCAGATAGCATCTTGAGGAGATATGTGATGGAGCATGAAAGACCAATTATTTTGGCAGAAGCACATGAAGGAATTGCAGGAGGACACTATGTCGGCAAGGCTACCATGCAAAAGGTATTACGCACACGATTATGGTGGCCCACATTTTATAAGGATTCAAATGAATATTCTCATAAGTTTTATGTTTGTCAAAGATTTGGGAATTCATTGAGGAGGGATGAGATGCCACTGAAACCATGAGTTACTTTACAAGTGTTCGATAAATGGGCAATAGATTTTGTAGGTCCAATTAATCCACCAACAAGAATATCAGGAGCTAGATACATTATTACAACAACAAAATACTTAACCATATGAGCATAGGAAACACCAGTAAAGTATTGCAGCGCAGATACTGCAACACACTTTTTATTTGAGAATGTAGTGACAATATTTGGATTTCCAAGAATATTGATGAGTGATCAGGGGACCCAATTCATCAATAATACAATTGTGGCAATGTTGGAAAAATTTAAGATATACCACCACAAGAGTATTCCTTACCACCCTCAAGCAAATGGAACAGTGGAAGCTTTCAACAAGATTTTGGAGAATGCCTTTACAAATATTTGCAATGTAAACAAAGATGATTGGGATTTGAAGGTACCAGCAGTACTTTGGGCTTATAGAACTACCTACAAGAAATTAACAGGAAAAACACCCTTTAGATTGGTGGATGCACAGGAGGTAGTAGTTCCCTTAGATTATTTAATGCCAAGCCTGTGCATTGCATCGATTACAGACATGGCAGAAAATGGCGCAACACGTGAAATATTGGCTCAACTGATGGAATTAGAAGAAGACAGAATCATGACAGGTTTCCATCAAGAGGTACAAAAAGGGAAAATATAAAGCATGGCATGACAGACATATCATGAAGAATAAATTTAAGGAAGGATATTTGGTTCTCTTCTATGACAATAAATACTTACGGCACCCAGGGAAGCTCAGAATGCATTGGCTAGGGCCATATCAGATAAAGTCTGTCACAGATGGAAGTGATGTACAACTGCAATACTTAATAGGAAAGGAGGTGCAAGGAATGGTGAATGGTAGTCGATTGAAACTATATAGGGACAATTGACCTACTAACTCTCAATAATTGCAACGCAACAAGTAGACTTGTACATATTGTAAATAGTAGGAGCTAAAACAAGACAAAGGAAGATAAACACAGAAAAATGAAGAAAAAACCAAAAAGAAGTAATTAGGAGGAATAAGTAATTCAGGTATGACATCGCGCAACAATTGGTGTGAGATAATTTGGAAGACTGCGCGCAGGAAAGTTAGACATTGTGCAAACGACCAAAAAAAGTGAAAAAGAAGACAAGACATTAATGATCGAGTCTATGAAAAAGGGAAAAGCACGGGAAAGTTCGACACTTAGCGAATTTTGAGAAACTGAGCACTTGAGAGCACAAGAAAAGGGTGATCGAGCAAAAGGAGAAGTCAATAGATTGAGAGAAAAAATAGTTTGATGGCACCCCTGAAAGTTGGCGCTCCTAGAAGAATTGTGTGAGTAACCCGACAGTCTGGCAGAAAGAAGGAATGAATGGGAGAAACAGAGAGATTTGTGGATATGGAGAGCGTAACAACATCTGAAACCGAATCAATCAATCCCACCAGAGTAGAGGAGGAACAATCAACAACAGAACAGGTGCAAGCGGGTGCAAGCGGTTCCAAGCACAGAAAACGCTAACAACAGTGCGAACCCTAGTTCGAAAAACCCTAAAGCAACAAAGGAAAAGGACAAAAAGAAGCAACAATCCAGCACAAATGAAGTCTTGGTTGAAGACATCACAAGTCAACGGGGAATGAAGGGAGAGGAATTAGAATAACCTGAGGATGAAGCCACATAGGAAACCCTAACCGCAGGTCAAAATAGGAGAGCACCAAGCATGGTGGAAATTGCATTGCCCCATCTTCCAGATGTTGTAGTTGCAGTGGAATACATGTTAGGGAAGGTATCGAAGCTGAAGTATGTGGACCACGACATAACTGACACAATGAAGTTTCCAGACTTCATGCAGGAAGCATACTTGGAGGACATAGGAGAGGTTGGACCCCTAGGGAAACCTATTCTGGAGCTCACGTAGTGGGTTACATGTATATACAATTCAGGTGTGATGAATCTGTTCGATATACCCCATTTTGGTCATGGTAAAAATGTGGGACTGTGTGTAAAAAAATTATTATCTAGGGTACAAAGAGGTATCATGTGGATGAACAGGCTAGTCCCCATCGACGTGGATCTCATAGAAAAGATCAGATTATTTCCTACTAGAGGGGTAAATCCAGAGGACTACCTGGACAATAAATCCAGGGATAAAGAGATCGTGGAGGAAGTGAAAACATAGTTCGGGACAAACAGGGGAACCCAAGGACTCATCATCAAGAAAATTAATGATTAGACAACAAGTTTTGCTACAAAATTGATGGCATGCAAACTATTGAGAAAGTACAAAAAGGAAGAAGCCCCAACAGGAGTGATAACAATAGTTGTGCAGTGCGCAAAGGGTGTAGTATTCATCTGGGCACGATATATGTTAAACCAATTGTTGGTGGATTGTCGAGATGCACAGGATAATGGAACAAAATTCCATTACTCCTGGTTGCTAATACTGATAGCATTGGTGGGATGGCAGGAGCTTGAGTTCTCTTCTTTTCTAGACAGGAAGGGAAAGTGTTATGCAGCGCGCTACGAAACATTGTATCAAGAAAAGGACCCCAAGAACCAACAAGCTAACAACGCGGTATTTTCCATGTTCTTGGAGGATATGCAACAAAAGACAAAAAATGTCTCGTGGATCCCAATGGAAATGGTGCAAAGGAATGAAGGCATTGAAAATTTCAAAGCATCAAAACATCATCTATGGATCCAAGCCATAAGGGACCCAAAGAAGAAGTGGCTAGAAATGAGATATTGCACAACAAGGGAAGAGGTAGACTGGATTTTGAAAGACTGGCCCGCGCAGTGGAAGGTTCCAACAACACAAAAGAAAGGAACCAAACCGAAGGAGCCAATAGAGGCACGAACATCTAAAAAGACAAGCAGTCTATTTGAAAACACTAGAAAGGCTGCAGAGCGCGGCCAAGCTTCAAGAAGCAGCGGAGCCACCAAAAATCCCATACAAAAAGAGACAGTATCAAGGATAGAGATCAAAGGAGATGACGAGAAGGATAGTTCTCTTCGGTAGGTAGTAAAAGATGGGGAGACAATGAATATGAAAACCGAGGCGTAGAACTAACCCCCAACTAAGAAGAGAACATGAGCACAGGAGATGGAAATCAGAAAAAAGATGAAGTACCATAAAAATCCACCAATGATCACTATCACAAAGGATGATGTAGAGTTGGTAGCAAACAAAGTCCAAGACAGGGGAGAATATGTAGTACACACAACAGAGGTGAAAAGGGAGGAGATCATGGAAAAACTGGTATAAGTTCACGACATCTTACCGAGGCTACAAATAAATACAATGCATCATCCAACAGTGCATCATGCAGAAAAAGAATAGGAAACATCAGCGCAGAAGGAACATGCAGAGACCAGGAAGACAAGAGTAGTGAGAAGTGAGAGATTCACAATCACATGAGACATGCTACAGATGGATGAACAAACAACGCAGAGACCAGTAAAGGATGTGGAGCATACGAAGTTGGTCATGGTGAAAATACCCACAAAATCCTTATATGGACTACAAGCAAGCGTAATACGGGAAGTGAAAGCTTGAGCTAGGGCAAATGCCACAACCCTAGAGATCAGTCGTGAGGTGAAGGAGATTTTGCAAGTAACATGTGAGAAAATCACACCGGAAAAGGAGGAATAGAAGCAGTGCACCGACAATGTGGAGAAGAAGCTCACATAGGTATACATGAGTATACCATACTGCATGCAGGCATAGGAGGTTACAACGGAAGTTAAGATACAACAAATTGCACAGACCATGGAGAGGTACAAGCAAGAAATAACAGAGCTAATAGAGAAATTACTCCAAGGACACCTCCAGAGCTGCAAGAGCAGAGAGAACAATAGGCTATTACGCATGTAGAGGATATAGCGCAGGAGCTCAAAGAAATGGAATAACTGTATAACAGGACTATGCAGATTTGGACAAACCTAGAAGAGGACAAAAAAATCCAGTAGTTGGAGCAGAGGGAGGAAACACTGAACGTGGTAGTTCAGGAATTGAAGAAAAGACAGAAAACCATGGGCATCTCACTTAGAATGAAGGAAACACAGGAATTGAAAAACTTGCAGACAGAAGTAAAGACTGTGCAAGAGCATAAACAAGCAAGGAAGGCTAAGTTGGAGCCATTCTAACAACAAGCCGTAGGGATGATCGATGAGCTCTAAGAAGAAAAGGGAAAATTGGAATAGGCCCTCATGGAATCCACATAAGTGATGACAGAGCACATAACAATACATGGTTTGGAGACATTAGCAGGGAAGAGTGTAGAGGCCAAAGAGAAAGTGTCAGAATGAGCACAGAAGCTTCATGTGCTAGTGGTAGCGTTGTAGAAGGTGCATTAAGGCTAACGTGGCTTCGGACAAGACACATGTTAGTGTTGGGGGCATGTTGGAGCAGGAAGGTTTGGAGAAAAACGCAACAAGTGAGGTAGAATAACATGCCATATTTTGAGAAAAAGCAGCGTGTGCGACAGGATTTGCAGAAATCCGACACAAAAGTGGACAAACCTAGCCTAGTTAGGGTTAGGGTTTTGGGATGTATTGTAAAGGTTTCTATCCAATTTTTGTAATATAAATAAGGGGTATGAGGTATATTAGGAGAGGTTAAGAGAATAATGGTCTAGTTTGTAGAGATTTAGTGCGACAAGTCTATTTTGTAGAACCTTTTTGGAATTTTTGGGATTGGAAGTCTGTTTTGAGAGTTGTAGAGCTTGGATGAGATCGAAATAGTTGAGGTTCAGGTCGCAAATTGTGGATCTTAGTGGGATCATGGTCTGCCTCACTAATCACTACTCTAATGTAAGGCACACATCATTTTTTGCTGAATAAAAATAAAGAAGCAGAAGATCTTTGTGGACGTAGCCCTAGAAGGGGTTGTTGGCCCTTGATCAAGTTTTGAGGAAAACTTGGTCATATTTGACCATTTTTTGACATCGACACCCTGTCAAAGATGGAGCGCCAGGCGAAGCAAAGATCATGAGATCTCAACCCACTTTTGGGGCACTTTCATGGTTTTGGGTTAATGTAATGGGAAAGGGATGTTGGCCCATGGGTTTACCCATGTTTTAGGCCTATGATGTAAAGTATAAATAAGTCGCTAGACAATGTAAGAAGTGTTGATGGCTTAGTGCTAGTAATTAGATCTGTGTGATCGAATGTAAATGATATGTTCATGATTGTAAGAGACTTGCAGACCTGAGTGCAAGTGTTGTAAGTGTTGAGTGCACGGATTGTAAGAAGGCTCTGTGCTAGATCTACATGGGGAAGGAGGATCTGGCGAGGTGTGCACAGATCTCTTGTCCTATGTGGAGCACAAGTTGAGCTATGTGTTGTAATTAGATTGACCGAAGCTAATAAAGAAGAAGAAGACTTTGTGGATGTAGCCCCAGGGTGGGGGTGAACCACGTAAACCTGTGTGTCATGCTTGGTGTTGTTGCTTCTTTGTGTTTTCATTATCTTGCTAAGTGCTATGCCATGATTAGATAGATTTTCTTATGGTTTGTGATTCACTAGATGTATATGAATAGTATCTGATGTGTATGAGGATGCTTAGTGTTGATCTACAAGATCTAATATGTTTTGTTGTTGCTAAGCACTGAAATATCTTATATCTAAGCAAGTCCTGCGATGTTCTGTCTTATCTGCGAAGTACAATAAGGGTGAATAAGTGATGAATGAACGATGCTAAGTGCTTTATAAAGGATATAATCATAGATCTGTGTCCCAGCTAAGGTTGTAGACACCTGAGTCTTGCAACCACCCCTGCCTCTACCTCGCGTGAGACTTCATCTACTTTGCAGGTGTTGCTGAAAGGGTCGGTAGTTAGGGTTTTGTTGGTGCACTCTTGAGCGTTGAACCTTGGGTCTACCCCTTGTGCCAACAAATGGTTCCATTGTCGGGACCTAAAACTGTGATTGCTAGGAACTGAGGAAGAAGAAATTTTGTGCAAAAGAAATCTCTGTGCGAAGATCTGTTGCACTAGTGCGCAGATTTTTACTCGACCTGTGAAGCTTTGTGCCAGGAATAAGGTCAGATCTGGAGAAAGGAAGATCAAATCCAAAGAAAAGAAGCAAGATCTGAATGCTCTTTGCTCTAAGAAAAGTAAAAGTGGAAATTTATGAAAGAAATAAGTCAGAACTGTAAAAAAGAGGTGAGATTTGTAAGCTTTGTGCTCTAATAAAGGTAAGAATAGTCAAAAGTTTTTAGATATGAAATATTTGTGCTCTGTAGAAGTAAGATAATTGAAATTTTTTGTTTCTAAAGCATGGATCTAGGTATGTTTGATAGATTCTGTCCTAGCTTCAAAACTAGGGCATTAATAGATGAAATAAAGTTTGATATGAATAGATTTGATAAGTATAATGATAGATATGTTATACCTATGCATCGATAGAACGTCTGGACTAACAAGTGGATGCAAGATCCTAGAAAGAGTTTTGTGCAGGTTAGTTACCACAATCCTGGTGCGCAGTACAAAAGAAGTTGGGGAACATTTAAACGAAAGAGAGGGTTAACCCTTTGTTACAGTTGCAGAAGATCGGGACATCTTGCTAAGGAATTCCCTAGTGGAAGACCTAGTTGTCTTTGTTGCAAATATTTGGACCATGAAGTGTTGGATTTCCCTAGAATGATTGTTAAGCTTGAAAGAATGAATCTGAATGAAGAAAACCCTAAGGCAGATCCAAAAATAGTAGAAACTCAGAAGGAATCAGAAAAAGATATTGCTACAAATGAAAGACACCTTGAATGACCACCGACATGTTAGGCTATCAGAGATCTTCAAAGAAAAGGAGAGTGTCGAAGGAAGAATAGGGGACTTCGACATTGACTGTATTCTTGATGAAGAAACACAAGTGAACATTATTCCATAAAGAACTTGGGAAGCTATAGGAAAGTCTGCCATGATCCCTTCCCTAGGAGGAACAAGTTTATTCAGAGAAAATCTAGTAAACCTATGTGGAAGGCTCGCCCAGATACCTATGACTGTCAATGGAACTTCGACAGAGGAAGACTTTGAGATTATTAAATTTGTTGAAGACAGTGCCCCGTTTACCATGCTCATAGGAAAACCTTGGATCGATAGAGAACAAGCCAGAAGAAAAGAGGAAGAAGCAGTTTTGGAACAGAAGAAGCAAGAGTTAAAAGACTTTATGACCAGAAGGATCGCGCAATTGATTTAAGAACAGAAGAGCATATCACAGATATTTAATACTAGCAACTCCGATGTTGAGGCTAAGAGAACACTAGAGGATTCACAGAAGATTGAGTTACCTATTTTTGATACATAAGAAGTATTATCCAGGAACCCTAGGAAAGACTTTCAATAGTGCGAAGTAACTAAGACCACAGAAGATAAGCATCAGAATGGTAAAAGCATTATTGAGACGAAGCTCACTGGGAAGAAGGCTAGAAATTTAAGAAAGAAAAGGGCTAATAATGTAAGGTTACAAGAGGTTTTAGAGGATACTTCGCACACAGAAAAATTGCAGAATTGGAACTTCATCGAGATATCAGAACAACGACATAGAGTACTTCGCCATGATGAAGCAATATAGCCATTAGGGCCGATATATCTGTTCGACTTCCGCTCCGAAAGGCAGAAAAGAAATAAAGGTTCGTCATCCAACCATTGAAATGCACCATAACGGGTCAAACAGGAGTTAATGAAGGATCATAACTGTTGCCAACAAACCGTTACTAAGTTTCCCTACTTAGTCCATCACGCCACGCACCGAGAATACTTTTTCCTAAGTGAGAATTTGAGCACGAAACCTGAGATTAACTCACCCTGAGATCATTGCCTTGTTCCCATACTATTCATTGTAGTCTCTGAATTCCTTACGCACCCGAGCTAGCTGACCCAAGCTTGTATGTCGGACGAGCTCAGCGCTGCTGAGAAAATCGTTGAAGAAGTTTTAATTGACTTAATGACTGAGAGAGTCATGTCGGAGCAAGGAATGTCTACAGGTGTACATGCATCGTCCTCGGGAGCATTGCCAGCTTCTCCCTCCACTTCTTGAGTAGGACCATCCCGACTGCCTTCGGAAAGACGATCTAAGCTCGGAAACGACTTTGCCATTGTGAAAATGATCCCAAGTATCTTGCCTAAGTATATCTCACCACTAAGCGGCACAATGAATCGAGACACTGTACCCAGAGACTTCGACTATGATGTGGTCACTGTGTACCTCCCGAAAGGGGTGCACGCAGTTAATGCTGACCAGGATAAGCTCACAGCGTTGAAATTTAGTGATTTTAACCTTGGATATCGCAAGGTTTACAATATGCTAGCCCCGCACAAGTACTTAAGTATCACAAAAGGAAGGAACCCAAAGATTGTCCCTCAGCAATGGACCCATAACCTCACGCAGTCAACCCTCCTCAATGTAATGAAGATTCCACATTTCGGGAGGCATCAGGAAGTGAATGCATGTATCAGATTGTTGTTGTCATGCTACCACAGAGGATACTTATGGTTGGACCACTGCATCACGGTGGATCTGATTCTGATCAATTTGATCACAGGGCCAAGCATGCAGGGCTCTGACCCACAGGATTTTTACCCTGAAAAGACCGCAGATTGTGCTCTCGCCCAACGAATAAAAGACACATATGGCGATGTAGAGAAGGGCACACGAGGTTACAAGGTAGCCTGCATCGAGAATGCAGCAGTGCGCCTCGGTTGCCAGATGATCGCAAGGAAGTTAGTCCGCAAAAACAGACCCACACAGGTGACTGGATTTGTAGTTGACCTCGCAGGGAAGTGCGCGGAGGGACTACAAATGAACTGGGCAAAGTACCTTATAAATCAACTAGAGCTTCACTACAAACAAACGCAGGACCAAGGGTGTGAGTTCCACTTTAGTTGGTTGCTCATACTCATAGCTTTCATCACTTGGGAGCTACCAGAAGATGCCACTTTTCTAGAGATAGAACCCTTTGAACCACCGACCGCGAAGTTCTGTACGATGTGGTACTCTAGCGACATGAACAAGCAGTGGCAGTCCAATGTCGTCTTCCATGCTTATTACAATCAATTGAAGAATGCAATTCAGTCTACACCATGCATCACACCAACACACTTCATAGGTTTAGACCTTTGATCAAATTCAGCGTAGACCGCCACTTCACCTATATCACAGCGTGCGCAGATGAGTACAAACAACAACTCCAGTCGTACTACAAGTTGACATAAGAAGACTTGGAGAAGATTACCAAGGAATGGTCGACGGACCTCCTTGTTCCAACAGACCCTGCAGAGATGTCCAACGTGGATATCCCTGAAGCTATGCCAGATACACCTGGACCGCGCAAGAGTAAGAAGGATGCGGAAGTTCAAGATATCCATAACACATCCACAAATACTACTTCGATCTCACCTGCGAAGGGAGGTGATCGTGAAGAACTAGGTGGCACAGATGTTGAGAAAAACAAAGGCGAGGTTACTCCGCCTAGAGAGGAGGAGGATCCCTACAAGAAAATGAAGACTACCCCACCAAATCCCTCGTCCCGAAAGAAAGCTAAGGCCACCCGGACTACGTTTAAGACCACCCTCACACAGGATGACTTCGACTTCTTGATCACTGCGCTGACTGATGCCTCACTAGAGATCGTAGAAAAGAAAGAAGCAAAGCAAGAGGAGGTATTCAATCGGATCAAGGGTGAACTTCAAGAAGTGCAGTAGGCACTCCAGTCCAACAGAGTAGTTTCTACGGCGCCCTTGACAATTGAAACAACAGGAACAGCTGATGAGCCCACCCAATTACGCCAGATCGTCGAGAAAGTCGAAGCTCGCCTTTGACGATCTAAAGAAGACATAGCGCAAGCCACCCAGGATTTGGCACAGGTACAGAGCGCACTTATAGTACAACAGAGGAAGGCAGAACAAAAGCAACTTGCCTTACAAGCGAAGAGGGAGGAGGAAAAAACACAATTACAGCAGAGCAAGGACCAATTGCTAGCAGAGCAACTTGAAGTACAGGAAAGAGTTCACAGAGCACTTCGTTCTGTGACGGTCATTGAAGTGAAAATTAAAGAACATGTCCCACAACAGGTAGCACAACTTGAAGAAGTAATCCAACAACTTCAGCAACGCATCGCAGATATGGAACTTTGTATCGTGCCTGAGACTCCACAAGAAGTAAGAGACCTAAGAAAGGAAACTGCCCGCAACGTAGTTGACAGATTAAAAACCTTGGCTTTGGAATGTAAGCAATTGAGCGCTAGAAGCGCCCAGACTTATGAGAACCTCACAGAAAATCCAGAATTATAGACATTAGAAGCACAACTCCAAGAAGCAAAGCAACATGCAAATACGCTACAGACGCAGCTGAAGCCCTTGACCCTAGTCGAGATAATGAAGCAATTTCCAGAACAACGCACCACCCAACAACAGGTACACATGTTGCAAAGTAAAGTAATGGAAGTCTCTCAATGACTTCAACCCCTCCAAGAGAAAGCATGCCACCTGTTCACTGAAGTTGAGAGCCAGGCAACCAAGCTTAAACAAGTTGTCATCACCGTAGAACAACGCATGGAAGGACCAGTAAACGACACAGTAATCCAGGAGTTCACTGAGCAAGAGGTTGTCGTACTACAGCAGCTCGAAGTAGCTCGAGCCAAGCTCGAGACATTTGAAGCGGAGCTGATCAGACCAGAGTGACTCGGGACGAGTCACAGGTGAGTGTTGGGGGCATGTTGGCCCTTGACCAAGTTTTGAGGAATACTTGGTCATATTTGACCATTTTTGGACATCGACACCCTGTCAAAGATGGAGCGTCAGGCGAAGCAGAGATCACGGGATCTCTGCCCACTTTTGGGGCTCTTTTAGGGTTTTGGATTAATGTAATGGGAAAGGAATGTCGGCCCATGGGTTTACCCATGTTTTAGGCCTATGATGTAAAGTATAAATAAGTAGTTAGACAATGTAAGAAGTGTCGATGGCTTAGTGCTAGTAATTAGATCCGTGTGATCGAATGTAAATGCTTTGTGCATGATTGTAAGAGACTTGTAGACATGAGTGCAAGTGTTATAAGTGTTGAGTGCACGGATTGTAAGAAGGCTATGTGCTAGATCTACACGGGGAAGGAGGATCTGGCGAGGTGCGCGCAGATCTCCTGTCCTATGCGGAGTACAAGTTGAGCTATGTGCTGTAATCAGATTGACCGAAACTAATAAAGAAGAAGAAGACTTTGTGGACGTAGCCCCGGGGTGGGGGTGAACCACGTAAACCTGTGTGTCATGCTTGATGTTGTTGCTTCCTTGTGTTTTCATTATCTTGCTAAGTGTTATGCCATGATTAGATAGATTTGCTTATGGTTTGTGATTCACTAGATGTATATGAATAGTATATCTGATGTGTATGAAGATGCTTAGTGCTAATTTACAGGATCTAATATGTTTTGTTGTTGCTAAGCACTGAAATATCTTATATCTGAGCAAGTCCTGTGTTGTTTTGTCTTATCTGCGAAGTACAATAAGGGTGAATAAGTGATGAATGAACGATGCTAAGTGCTCTGTAAAGGATATAATCACAAATCTGTGTCCCAGCTAAGGTTGCATACACCTGAGTCTTGCAACCACCCCTGCCTCTACCTCGGGTGAGACTTCATCTATTTCGCAGGCGTTGCCGAAAGGGCCGGTAGTTAGGGTTTTGTTGGTGCGCTCTTGAGCGTTGAACCCTAAGTCTGCCCCTTGTGCCAACAGAGGTGAACCACGGTAAAAACATGTGTGTAATGTGTTTTAATGTGTTACCATTTCTACAATTATCATTGTATGGTTAGATAGGGGAATGGATGTTTTATTTACAATGCACGCTAGATTAAATATTCAAATGAATGAATGAATCGATTTGATGAATAGTAGAATAAAATTCATGGTTAAATAGAAATAAGAAAGAACATCTCCCAATCCATTATGTTAGCACCCGAAGCTACAAGTTCAAATTTTGATGGAACGCTGCATAAAATTTTCCTATTTTCTGGATACCGAGCATTAAGGATGGAGGTAAAAGATCAGCTCTTATCATGCAATGAAAGCACCATATTCTAAATCAATATGCCAGCACATTGAGCAGCAAAAGGTTGTGAGTTTCATCATCGGGCCACACATTCTTAAGTTATCAATGTTCCACCATACGCAACAGTGAAGGCAACGCACAAGCCCAATTGAGTTCACTCAACACAAGGATGGACATCACCTACATGTGACAACACCATCTCACAAGTATCAAGGGAGATGCCCGACTCAAGTTAAAGTGCACTATGGGTAAGCAAGAGTTGTGCATTGTGGTGTATATAAAATCAATGAAATAGTTTTGTGGTGTGCATATGGGATATAACTCCATTGCACAAAAAAGTCAATAGAAATTGCTCGGTCGTCACCTCATTTCCATCAAGCATAAGATTCACAAGATCCAAAGCATCGATAGAAAAAAATTTGGAACTATTCAAGCTACTTACCAAATCGACCAAAAAAATAAAGTTGAGACAAGCCACAATGAGCAGTCGACAACAACATATGCTACAGCTAACTATGAAGAAGCAGGTCAAAGGAAGCACAATGTCACGAGGAGCAGCAACCAAGTGTTACCAAGAGCATTCAACACATATGCCATGAGGAGTGCCAATTGCCAAGCACCCGATCCCATCAGCTGCACAAAGTATTATTGTCAAGCAAACAATAAAGGTTGCAGGTGTTAGGAGATGAAACTCATCGGAATCAAAGGATGACTACATCCATTTAACTAAGATCTCGTCGACTGTGAGGTTTTGGGCATGCCAAATTCTCAAACCTGAGTTTTAATTTAATCATCGTTCATGCCAATGTCAACATATCGTCGAGGTGTCGCTAGGATGATGGAAATATTGTGCAGATTTTTCATTTCCCATTGAACCTTGCACTGTGCCTTCATAAACTCTGTTCTTACATCTTGATTGGTTTTCAGCACTGTTTTAACTTGGTGTTAACTTGTAAAAGGCTGCAAGAAGAAGTATTGAATTTCAAGGAAGTATAATGGTAAGCACAGTGGTCTCTCCCGGACGGTTTCTGATACCTTCAATGAACTGACCTGTTTAGATCCGACCGCGAGTGAGAGTGGACACTACAATTCCAGGCTTGGATGAAGAGAGCAGCATTTACATCTTGAATTCACTCAACTATCGAGTAAAGGGTTTGAAGGTTCTAAATCATCTAATAAAGAAGAAAAATAGAGGAGATTTCATGGAGAGTAATAAGCATCGGATAAAAGAGTCTTCCGCAGGCATAAATCAGTAGACAACAAATTCCAGTTTTAAAGATACAAGCTTATCCATGTTCCAGGTTTCAAGAAAGATTCGAAGGCATTAATTGGAAAACGGAGCAAATCAATAGCTGGAAAGACATTTGATAGTTTGAGCATTTTAAGGCCTCGAATCAGCAATCAGAGATATTATTTTCATGTTTCAAGGCATCAAGAACTTGTTGAGCATAACATCTAGCAATAATGATCAATTCCAGATTTCTTGGCAGATTTGTTGCCATTATTTCTAGAAATCTTCTATTTTTGTTTATTTTTAGTTTTTGGTTGAAGGAAAGATGGGAGGAACATGTACTCTGTCTTTTGAGATAAAAAGGCCAGAGCTGTAATGTAATTACCGGGTGTAATTAGGGGGGAGTGGACGGGCGAGAGGGTACAGGATAGATCTGAGAGAGGTAGCAAACCTATGTGAGTGATTGAAAGTCGAAGGACATTTTACTCTGTAATCATTTTTGACATTGAGGATTCATGACAATTGTTTTATTTTGTTTTACAATTTGCAGTGTCATCTTGCTTAAATGTTGTTTGAATGAATTGCAGACACAGAATCAATGGTTTCCCATGGATAATGGATAATAGACTTGACTGCCTATTATTTATGTGTTTTGTTTATGTTATCACACTAAGTTGCCTTGGGTTTTTTAGCCCTTAGTTTTAAGTTTTTTAAGCCTTTAGATTTTAAATTTTGATTTATTTTCTTAAGTGTGATTTACTTAGGTTACCTTGAATAAATGAAGGCTTGAGTGTTGGCTCATTTTTTACTCTCACGTAGTTTTTTGGCCTAGGTTCATTTTATTGGCTTATGTTTTGACTCACCTTATGACTTGACACCAAGCCTGACTCAGCCCATGACCTACATGACTTGACATGTCACCTTTTACACTCATACCTTTTTCTTGCCATGTTTTCCCTATGTCCTATTAAACTAGTCAAATCATCTTTTTGAAAAAGAGCGTTGCCAACTCACTAGGAGTTTCCGTAGCGCACTCCTTGTCCTTCATTCTTTGCCATGATTTGTCATCATAGCGTTGAGGTCATGTTCTACCTAGTTTTCAGCACCATGGTTCGTTAAAAGATGCTTTCGAAGATTTGGTTTTAATGAATATTGCTAACGGTTTCAAGTTTTGAATGTTCAAAACTCGGCGTTGCTGAAACTACAAGTTCAGACCAGTTGGCAGTGGCGCTATGGGATCGGTTGTTGAGGTGGATTTGGAAGCCGAGATGTTCGTGGTGATCTCCTAAACAGTTGCAAAGCTCCAAGTTATCATTACCCTTCCAGGTATTATGTGGTTTCCCTCCTCTGTATAGAAAATTCGGATAATAGTTGTCGCGTGGAGTTTTGGTAGCAATTGTGTCTGCAAAATCGCTCCTTCCTTCATCCCTCTCCATCCATACTTTCTCTCACACAGACCTACAGTCATTATCACTTGGTTTTCAGTTATCAAGACACCCATTCACCTTGCTCCCGAGTGTTGAGTGCCCAAGCAAACATTTATTCCTTGTGTGCGCGTTGCACTACCCAAAATCATTCCTGAAACTTCATTGCATTTCCCCTAATTCCTCTACTATTTGGATTGGAGTGTTTTTAACATGGTTTTCAAATACCATTGCAGTGGTTTCCTTCACCATATTGTTATTCTTCATTTTGAGATCTGTAAACAGTAAGGGGAGGGAAAATTGCAACTCTTACTTTCCAAAAGCCATCAAGCAGTATGAGTTAGAGGAGAATCCTAGGAAAAAGCAGCCATTATTCACTGTCATCCTCCCATTGAAGTCTGCCTTTGTTTTCTCTCCTATCCTTCACTGCACCATAGCCTTTGACCTCTTATCTTGACCCATGGAGACACCTCAGAAGAATAAATCTCACAAGGGAGGCACTGTGGTCAAAATTGAACCAGTAGACATGCATTTATTTGAGACAGAGCCAATGGTTAGGGAAGTTTTTCAAAAGATGGGTTGCCTCTCTTTCTGCCAAAACATGCAGAGGGGGCATCCTGAAGTGGCAAGTCAATTTGCCTCACATTTTGATGGCCTTCAGACTAAGGTAGGAGACCTAGAGTTTGAGGTGTCTAAAGCCTCTATTGCAACAACCACATCGATTCCTAACATTGGGGAGAGATGGTTTAAATCTATGACTTTGAATGTTGCCTTCTCCAAAGATTTCCTTAAACCAGATTACCAGACTGACAACTTGTCCAAGGGGGTGCCTAGAAGTCATCTAGTTGAAAGTTTTGACAAGATGTTGAAGATCATCCAGAGATACTTCACATGTGAGGGGAAATTTAATATGTTATACCAGTACCATATAAGACTTTTGCTTCATTTTACTGTTAAAGATGAAATGAATATCCCTTTCTACTTGTTGAGGAGCATGGGGGAAATGTCTAACAGAGTCCAAGCCAAATCCAAGGTTGTGGATACTAGTGTCTTTCATTATGGATTGATCAGAATGTTGGTAATGGAAGAATTGAAGAAGATGAACATTTCTTGGGAGAAATTCATTGTTTTTGCTCACATGAAGTTGCACACAGCTTCAACTCCTCAGTCAGAGATGCAAAGTCCTTTTCCACCTACTAGTGATGCTCCAGCAGGAACAAGCAAGAAAAGGAAGAGTAAATCCATCACTCAAGACAAAGAGGTTGTTAAGGAAGTTGAAGATGCAAACAAGGAGGCATATCATTCCCCACAGAGAGACTCTTCACCTCCTCTTGCACCAAAATTAGAAGATGTCCCTTCATCTACTAAAACCACAACCAAGAAAGGAAGAAAGTTGCATTTTTCTTCATCTCCCTCAGCAGCTAGCACAAAAGTCAGGAAACCTTTCACAAGATCATCAGGTCTCAAGGAGGGCGTTGAAGCACAAGTCCTACCAAAGGTTTCTATTCTAAAGAAGAAGAGAGATGAGGGAAAAGGCATCGAGAAGCCTATTGAGGTGGTAGATACAGCCCCTGTGCAACAGAAAGATGAAGGTGAAGCCATGAAGAAGCCTGTTGAGATTATCAACATCAAGACTCCACCTAGCAATCATACCTTCAAAATATTGATTATACAGCTCAAGGAGGCTAGGAAGGAGGTTGTTCGCTTGAAATCAGAGGGTTTATCTGAAAGAATTAAGATAAAAGAGCTCATGGATAATTACAACAACACTCTTGATTTGACAACATTTGTAGCTAGAAGAGCTCCTCCTCTCCATAAACAACTCAAGAACATCTATAGGAAAAATAGAGACTTTCAGTCTCAGAACAGAAAACTCAAGGCATAATTGCAACACTTCAAAGATGAAGTGGCCCAAAGGAATTTAAATGTGTTGGTTGAAGCTGTCATTGAAAAGGAGAAACTAGTAGTGAATAAAAGCATACCTGCAGTTAAGAAGCCTGTCACTACAAAAGGAAAGCATGTTGTTGTGCCAAAAGCAAGTCCTCCTTCCACAAGGAGGAGTGTTAGGTTGATGAAATGATTGAAGGAATGTAAGCTCCATTTTTTAGAATGGTCTCTTTTTGCAAGAATAAGTGATCAAGGATGTAATATTTTTTCTACTTATACAGGCATTTGCAAGCTCCTAACCTATCGGCTCAAGTTTTTTTGTGCTTTTCAAAAGATTAATCTCCTCATAAATAAAGAGAATAGACATTATGTAGCGCTATGGCACTACAGAATCATCTAATTTAGCATATCCTGCTAATTCGCTACCTACAGTGCTACCAAATCTCCTAAGACTAAATTTAGTGATGGCACTGTGAATTCCACGGGAATGCTACCAAATCCCCTAAGCTGTGTAACGATAGCGCTACTGAATTCACAGTGAAATATTACAATGGCGCTACCAAATTCTTTTTTATCACGGCTGCTACTAATTCAGCAGGACCGGTTCAGTATTGGTGCTACCGAATTTCACACAGAGATACATAGGCTTGGCGCTACTGAATTACACATAGAGACTGAATTACACACGGAGATACGTAGGCCCTGCGCTATTGAATTACACACGGAGATACACAGGCTCAAGCGCTACCAATTATGCAGGCCTATTTTGGAGATTGTGCTATGAAATTTGCAAAGTATTTTGTGAAGGCGCTACAAAAGCTCGCTACCTTGCGCGCTACTGAATGACGCTACCAACTGGTACTTGGAATCGAGGGGTTCGAGTTATCATTCTTGTGTGTGGATGATGACGTGGAGAATGGCTAATACCATAGGTGGCAGCATGATGACAACTTACAACCTCTGCAGGACACTTGGCATGGAAATGGATGTGCATCAATGAAGACACTGTCAGTTAAGAGTTTGTTGGATTAGTTGCCAACATTTTCCTTTTTTGTAGCATGTTTGTTAGCACAAATGTTAGTTTTGAATAACTGATTTAGAGAATCCTATGGGAAGAAGGCCAGCTCAGACCTCTAGTAGTGGCCTTCCCTTTTTAGTATAAATAGACATTATAAATTCTTTAGTGGGTTCGAATGGTTGAGCTAGGCTCCCTTATTGTAATATTTTGATGAAGCATACTGGTTTTCTGGTTATGTACTTGACTTGAGACTTTTTTATTAATATAAGTCAGTTTCTCTTATTCCATCTTATTTCCTCTTATACTGGAGTGTTCATGATTGAATGATTCACATGAGATTGGTATAGTTGTATTATGATGAATGTTTGATTATAGTACTGTTATGGTGTTCTTCAGTTTTCTCTAAACTTTGAGTTCAATAAGATCTTGTGTTTGAGTTTTTCTTCCTTAGGTTGCTTGAAGACCTGATGTCCATAGCAGACCTCTACATTTTCCTCACTAAGTTTTCCTTCTATTCACCTTTACTTCCACTCACTGACAGAAGTTGATCAAGAACTCAATTGCTTGTGCATGCTAGCCCAGATTTCTGAGTTGGAACATTATTATCTTGAGTCCTATCCATTTGACCTTTTAAAAACTCATTTACATTGACATATAACCTGATGGGTACTGGGCTTATCCTCTCTGCAATCCGAGGGTGATTCCTAGTGCTAACATCCTTGGCGTCATTGTCAGGGAACGAGTTGAATACATTTCCCTGGGATTGAACGACAAAGCTTATTGATTCTGAAGGTTCATTAGAACTCAGTACATCGAAGGTTACAACTTGCACTTGGCAACTCCATTGTTTCAGTTGTGGCTCCTAAAGGCAGACACATGAGGTCAACTTCACAACTACCTTTGGTTTCACTTGAAGTTGACCCAGAGAAGATAATCAAGAGGGTGAAAGCTTATCAAGAAAGTTTTTATGTTGCTATATCAGGTACTTTTGGTCAGTGGCCTGATTCCATTCTTAAAACACCAGTTGTTATATCAAGTAATCCTCCTTTACCTTCTGCTGAAGTTTTTAAGAATTTGGATTTTGAAAATTTTCATGTTGGATACTCCTCTTTTGACCTTGATTTGAAAGAAGAATATTTTGAAATCCTTGCCTCTAATGATATTGTGAAGTGGTTCATACTTGAGAGTCTTGAATATTTTCCTACCTTGGGCTTTGCTACCCCTCCTCCTATCAAAATTTATGCAACCAAAGAAGAGGAAACCTCATCTCCCTTGTAGCCTATACCATCTTCTCCAAGACTCACCCTTCTACTGTGAAAATTGAAATCCCTCCTTCCTACATTCATTTTTCTCCTAAGTTGCACATTGTCAAATCTCCTTCTCCTCCTTGTTCTCCTATAGTTCAAAATCCAATGGTAGGTGCTAACCCTCCTATAAATAGGATGGATGTCATGGTGGCTGCTATGTATGCCCCTCTTATCTTACCTCAGCCAATGAATGCTCTCCCTACTGGAGATTACCTAAAATACATGCCCAAATTCATAGGAGAAGAAGACATAATTGTTGAAGAATACCTTTTTGCCTTCTATAGTTATGCAGACAATCTAAACATTAGGATGTCTATCATTGATGGATTTTTTGGCTACAATCAGATCTTTGTCTTGCCAGAAGATATAGAGAATACAACCTTCAGTAATCCTTGGGGTACATTCATGTACGCTAAGATTCCCTTTGGATTGATGAACGCAGGAGCGACCTTTCAGCGAGCCATGGATATTGCCTTTATTGGGGAGAAGGACAAATTTTTAGTCATTTATTTGGATGACATAACAGTGTTCTCACAATCTGATAAAGAACATTATCATCATTTGAAAAAGGTTCTTGAAGTGCAGAAAATTTGGTCTCTCTCTAAATCCCAAAAATTCATTGTTTGCCATGAAGGAGGGGAAATTATTGGGGCACATTGTATCAGCTGAAGGGGTAAGGATTGATTCAAGTAGAGTAGAATCTATCCAAACCTTGTCACTCCCTATATCCAAGAAAGAAGTTCAGTCCTTCTTGGGGAAAATAATTTTTTTGAGAAGGTTTGTTTCAATTTTTGTTGAATTGGTAAAGTATATTACAACCATGTTGAGGAAAGGAAACGAAATCAAATGGACTACTAAGTCTCAAAATTATTTTGATCAAATAAAAAAGGCTTTGACTAAAGCACCTGTGCTCATCAGTCCTGACTACTCCAAGGATTTTTGGATTTTTTATTTTGCTTCATTTGACACATTAGCAGTTGTTTTATTGTAGAACAATGTTGAATGGTTAGAGCAGCTCATTGCCTTTTTCAACAGGGCATTGAGGGATGCTGAAATAAAATATGACATCATGGAGAAGTAGGCCTATGCTTTGGTTAAAACTCTCAAGGCATTAAGATTCCATGTGTTGCATTCACAATTCATTGCATATGTACCTTCGACCTCGATGAAAGAGATTCTTATTCAGCCTAACATAGACAGAAGAAGAAGCAAATGGATTTCCAAAATTCTTGAATTTGATCTTGAAATAAATCCCACCAAATTGGTTCAAGGCCAAGGTTTAGCTAGGTTGTTGGCTTAATATAATTTCAAAGCTCTGGGGTTAATTTCATCAACATTTTCTCAGAAAATCAGCAATTTGAGTTGTCTAATAAAGGTTCTCCAGTCGGCCCTCCATTGGCAGAATGCACTTGGTATAGGGACATTATATATTTTCTTCAAAAGTTGTATCCTCCTGATGGTATGGATAAGAACAAGGTAAGAGATTTGAAGCTCAAATCAATCAAATATTGTCTTATTGACCAAGTCTTGTATTGGAAAGACCCTTTAGGAGTGCTTTTGAGATGCCTAGACACACATGAGGCCCAAAAGATTATGTCTGATTTTCATGACAGTTTATGTGGAAGCCATCATTTTTGGAGAACCACGACCTATAAGATCCTTAGGGCTGGGTATTTTTTGCCTAGACTCTTTACTGATGTTTCTGCAAATATTAGAGCTTGTTTCAAGTGTCAAAAATTCTCTGGGAAGCAGCAACAACTCAAGTCTTTTCCATTGAAGCATGTGGCATTTTCAAGACCTTTTCAACAGTGGGGCCTAGATTTTATTGGGGAAATTAATCCTGCTTCAAGTGGTCGGCATAGGTGGATCTTGACTGCCATTGATTACTTTACTAAGTGGATAGAAGCCATCCCTCCAAGGAATTCCTCCCACAAGGTGATCATTGGTTTTCTTGAGGATATTATGGCGAAATTCGGTTGTCCGAACACAATCGTTACTGATAATGCTGCATCATTCAAGGATGAATCATTGATCAAGTTTTGTGAACGGTTTAGAATTACATTGGTTCATTCTACTCCTTACTACTCCCAAGGTAATGGACTGGCAGAGTCCTCTAAGAAGAGCCTTATAAAGATCATCAAAATATTATTAGAAGACAACAAGAAAGCATGGGATTCAAAGATTAAATTTGCTTTGTGGGTTGATAGAGTGACAACAAAGAGATCTCTTAGTGTCTCTCATTTTCAGCTTGTGTATGGAGTTGAGACCATCTTTCCTTCTCAGCTTTCCTTGTGTATGGAGTTGAGACCATCTTTCCTTCTCAGCTATCCTTGCCTATTGCAAAATTCTTCCAAGACTACCAAGGATAACCTGATGATATGATCAGATGAATACAACAGTTGGTAGAAGTGCAGCAGGCTAGAGAGCAGCTACTGGACAAAGCATAGGACCATCAATAGAAGATCAAGCAAGCCTTTGACAAGAAGGTAAGCAAAGAAGATTTCCAGCTGGGAGATCTAATGCTCAAGTGGGATGCACCCAAGCAAGACAAAGGCAAGCACGATAAATTTGAGGCCTTGTGGATTGGTCCCTTCAAACTTTCTGAGGTATTTTCAAATAACATGTATAAGTTACAGAATTTGGAGGATTCCAAAGTTTTTGGTGGCCCTGTCAATGGGAATTTTTTGAAAAAGTATTTTTCTTAATCCATGAATGGCTTTCCATGCCATTTTAAATATCATTTTTTGTTTTATTTTTAATTGAATAAGTGACCCCATAGCCCTAGGATAAGGCACTGAAACTACTTGTTCTTGGCATCTTGCAGGGAGCATGCCATCCCCTGTGGAACCAATGTTATCACACTAAGTTGCCTTGGGTATTTTAGCCCTTAGTTTTAAGTTTTTTAAGCCTTTAGATTTTAAATTTTGATTTATTTTCTTAAGTGTGATTTACTTAGGTTACCTTGAATAAATGAAGGCTTGAGTGTTGGCTCATTTTTTACCCTCACATAGTTTTTTGGCCTAGGTTCATTTTATTGGCTTATGTTTTGACTCACCTCGTGACTTGACACCAAGCCTGACTCAGCCAATGACCTACATGACTTGACATGTCACCTTTTACACTCATACATTTTTCTTGCCATGTTGTCCCTATGTCCTATTAAACTAGTCCAATCATCTTTTTGAAAAAGAGCACTGCCAACTCACTAGGAGTTTTCATAGCACACTCCCTGTCCTTCATTCTTTGCCATGATTCGTCATCATAGCGTTGAGGTCATGTTCTACCTAGTTTTCAGCACCATGGTTCATTAAAATATGATTTCGAAGATTTGGTTTTAATGATTATTGCTAACGGTTTCAAGTTTTGAATGTTCAAAACTCGACGTTGTTGAAACTACCTATTCAGACCAGATGGCGGTGGCACTATGAGATCGGTTGTTGAGGTGGATTTGGAATCCAATATGGTCATGGTGATCTCCTAAAAAGTTGCATGCCTCCAAGTTATCATTACCCTTCTAGGTATTCTGTGGTTTCCCTCCTCTGCATAGAAAATTCGGATAACAGTTGTCACCTGGAGTTTTGGTAGAATTTTTGTTTGCAAAATCGCTCCTTCCTTCATCCCTCTCCATCCATATTTTCTCTCACATAGACCTACAGTCATTATCACTTGGTTTTCAGTTATCAAGACACACATTCACCTTGCTCTGGAGTGTTGAGTTCCCAAGCAAACATTTATTCCTTGTGTGCGCGATGCGCTACCCAAAATCGTTGTTGAAACTTCGTTGCATTTCCCCTGCTTCCTCTACTATTCGGATTGGAGTGTTTTTAACCTGGTTTTCAAAGACCATTGCAGTGGTTTCCTTCATCATATTGTTATTCTTCAGTTTGAGATCTGTAAACAATAAGGGGAGGGAAATTTGCAGCTCTTACTTTCCAAAATCCATCAAGCAATATGAGTTAGAGGAAAATCTTAGGAAAAAGAAGCCATTGTTCATTGTCATCCTCCCATTGAAGTCTTTCTTTGTTTGACCTCCTAGCCTTCATTGGACCATATCCTTTGACCTCTTATCTTGACCCGTGCAAACACCTCAGAAGAAGAAGACTCACAAGGGAGGCACTGTGGTCAGAACTGAACCAGCATACATGCATTTATTTGAGGCAAATCCAATGGTTAGGGAAGTTTTTCAAAGGATGGGTTGCCTCTCTTTCTACCAAAACATGCAGAGGGGACATCCTAAAGTGGCAAGGAAATTTTCCTCACATTTTGATGGCCTTAAGACTAAGGTAGGAGAGCTAGAGTTTGAGGTGTCTGAAGCCTCTATTGCAGCAGGCACAGGGATTCCTAACATTGGGGAGAGATGGTTTAAATCTATGAATTTGTATGTTGCCTTCTCCAAATATTTCCTTAAACCAGGTTATTAGACTGAAAACTTCTCCAAGGGGGTGCCTAGAATTCATATAGTTTAAAGTTTTGACAAGATGTTGAAGATCATCCAGAGATACTTCACATGTGAGGGGAGATTTAATATGTTATACTAGTACCATATAATACTTTTTCTTCATTTTACTGTTAAAGATGAAATGAATATCCCTTTCTACTTGTTGAGGAGCATGGGGAAAATGTCTGAGAGAGTCCAAGCCAAATCCAAGGTTGTGGATACTAGTGTCTTTCATTATGGATTGATCAGAATGTTGGTAATGGAAGAATTGAAGAAGAGGAGCATTTCTTGGGAGAAATTCATTGTTTCTGCTCACATGAAGTTGGACACAACTTCAACTCCTCAGTCAGAGATGCAAAGTCCTTTGCCACCTACTAGTGATGCTCCAGCAGGAACAAGCAAGAAAAGGAATAGTAAATCCATCACTCAAGACAAAGAGGTTGTTAAGGAAGTTGAATATGCAGACAAAGAGTCATATCATTCTCCATAGAGAGACTCTTCACCTCCTCTTGCACCATAATTAGAAGAGGTCCCTTCATCTACTAAAACCACAACCAAGAAAGGAAGAAAGTTGCATTTCTCTTCATCTCCCTCAGCAGCTAGCACAAAATTCAAGAAACCTTTCACAAGATCATCAGCTCTCAAGGAGGCTATTAAAGCACAAGTCCTACCAAAGGTTTCTATTCTGAAGAAGAAGAGAGATAAAAGCAAAGGCATTGAGAAGCTTATTGAGGTGACAGATAGAACCCCTGTGCAACAAAAATATGAAGGTGAAGCCATGAAGAATCATGTTGATATTATCAACATCAAAAATCCACCTAGCAATCATACCTTCAAAATATTGATTAGACAACTCAGGGAGGCTAGGAAGGAGGTTGCTCGCTTTTAATCAGAGGGTTTATCTGAAAGAATTAAGATGAAAGAGCTCATGGATAATTATGGAAACACTCTTGATTTGGAAATATTTTCATCTAGAAGAGATATTCCTCTCTATAAAAAACTCAAGAACCTCTATAGGAAAAACAGATCCTTTCAGTCTCAGAACAGAAAACTCAAGGCAAAATTACAACACTTCAAGGATGAAGTGGCCGAGAGGAATTTAAATTTGTTGGTTGAAGCTACCATTGAAAAGGAGAAACCATTAGTGAAGAAAAGCACACCTGTAGTTAAGAAGCTTGTCACTACAAAGGGAAAGCATGTTGTTGTGCCATAAGGAATTCCTCCTTCCACAAGAAGGAGTTCCAAGTTGATGAAATGATTGGGGGAATGTAAGCTCCATTTTTTAGAATGGTCTCTTTTTGCAAGAATAAGTTATCAAGGATGTACTATTTTTGCCACTTATATAGGTATTTATAGGCTCCTAACCTATCGGCTCAAGATTTTTTGTGATTTTCAAAAGATTAATCTCCTCATACAGAAAGAGCACGGACATTTCATAGGGCTATGGCGCTGTGGAATTGTCTAATTTAGCATATCTTGCTAATTCGCTACCTACAGTGTTACCAAATCCCCTAAGTTGTGTAATGATAGCGCTACTGAATTCACAGTGAAATATTACAGTGGCACTACCAAATTCTTTTTGATCGCG
>SNQJ01S0000868.1:155796-166872 GCA_010110895.2 Picea sitchensis
TGGTCAGGATTTCAAAGTCGTACAAGGATTAATGACTACGTAGAGGAGTTGAAGTCTCGAAGTAAATCTAAGCCATTAAAGGCTGAAGACACGCATCGACAGATCTCTCACTTCAGAAGATTTACTTCGAAGGATTGTGCGAGCAATCATAAGCAAACTCCCGAAGCTCGAACTCTCGAAGTAAATCTCAGCCATCCAAATCTAGAGGACACGTGGAGGTAGATCTCTCACTTTGGGAATTTGACACTTCAGAGGATTGTAAGAGTTGTGCATTGAAAAGTCCCAAAGAGCTGAAGCCCGAACTCTCGAAATAATTATGGACCGTTGATCTCAAACCAACAAGGGTCATTTATCTTGGCAACAATATCACCAGAAGGCCTGAAGCCCGAACTCCCTAAGTAAATCTCAATCATCTAGATCTAGAGGGCACGCGTCGCCATATCTCACACTTCGAGAATTCAACACTTTGGAGGATTGAAAAGCGTTATACATTGGAGAGGCTCGAAGCCCGAACTCCCGAAGTAATTGTGAGTCATCGATATCCACAGTAGGAAGCAGGGTCCATCCAAGAGCGGTGTGTGGAACCAAAAGTGGGCCTTTCCCAGATCACAAATCGACGGCCACACTCCATTGTGGGGAAGCAACTTGCTCGAGCATTAAAATTATTGAGCGGTCCCGCAACCGAAACCGTGGTATAGAAAAAGAGCTACATGGTGGAAGGTGATGGATTGTGGGCTCAAAAGAAGTGTGAATCCAAACCGCCTTTGAAGGACCCAAAATCACATGCTTATATAGTGTCTAATCCAAGAGCAGTGTGTGGTGGCCCCCTAGGCATTGAGCCTTGTGCCAATCTCTAGTAGGATTCAGTTAATGGAAAAGGACTGGAAGTTGAAACCTCAACTTAGTCCATAAATTGAAGGCATAGGATCCATGGTCAAGAGGACTGGACTATCAGCCCACAGTACCATAGAGGGCAGGAAGGCCCATACTGATCTAATTTTGTGTTTGACAAAGGAATACACGCACAGTGTGATAGGAGGATGCGCAGACAGAAGCATTAAACGAAGATAGTCATGTCACACTCTTGGCAGTTGTGAGCTCAACTAGTTATAAATAGATTAGTCTTAGATTTTTTAAAGGGGGAGGTGTTCTTCAGATGCTGGAGAGCCGAGAGAGATTTCAAAAGCAGGGCTCTGTAATTTTTTAGTTTGTATGCCTGAGGGATTGGATTGTAAATATATGTTATTGAAGATTCCTTTGAATCGTTTTTATCATATCGTATTCTCAGTTTACATGTTATTTTTGTTTTCCTTCTTGTCTTAATGTAATCTCTCTAATTTATGGATTCCTGAGGCGATGGAGTTTATGTTTCTATCATTCCCGGCTTTCATGGTTCATCATATTTTCTTTGTTTTCCTTCTTGTTTGAATGTAATCTCTCTGATTTATGGATCCCTGAGGCAATGTAGGTTTTGTTTCTATCATGCCCATCTTTCATGGTTCGTCAGATTTTCTTTGTTTTCCTTCTTGTATGAATGGAATCTCTCTGATTTATGGATTCCTGAGGCGATGGAGGTTATGTTGCTATCATGTCCATCTTTCATGGTTCGTCATATTTTATCTGTTTTTCTCATTGTCTGGATGTAATATCTCTTGTTTATGGATCCCTAAGGCGATGGAGGATATGTTGTTGTCTTTCCCATATTCCATGGTTCAACGGAAATTTTATGTTTTCTTCTTGTCTGGATGTAGCATCTCTTGATCTATGGATTACTGAGGCGGTAGAGGATTTGTTGTCATCTTGCCCATTTTTCATGGTTCATCACTCAGACATTTTCTTTCTTCTTTCTCCTTATCACCACATTAATCCTTTTGTATGATAGGCGGTTTAAATGTCTTCCTTATCCATGATACTTATGACTTCATAGCCCAATGGTCCCAAACTGATTTGCAGTTAATTCTATTATATTTTCCTCTCTCTATAGTCTCACCAATCCACTTTCTCAAAAAAAAAAAATCCTTTTACTTTATTTCAATGGGTATTGGGCTTATCCTCTTGCAGCCAGAGGGTGGCTCTCAGTGCTAACACACTAGATCCACCTGAAAGTCCCATTTGGGCTCCACTTGAATCAAGTTCCAATCAATGACATGGTTAGGATCATGTACATACTTTTTCAATAAAGATACATGAAATACATTATGCACATTCATGGAAGAATACAATGAGAGCATGTATACAATTTTCCCTATCATGTCTAGTATCTCAAATGGACCACAAAATCTAGCTGCCAACTTAGTGGAACTTCACAATTTTAGTGAGCTCTTCTTGGTCTTCACTTTCAAGAAAACATGTTCTCCACTCTAAATTCTTTATCCACTTTTCTTTTGTCTACGTAGCTTTTATTTTTGTCCTGGGATTCCTTCAAGTTTTGTTTGATTTTAATCATTTGTTCTTTTATCTCCTTGAGCATCTCTATCCCAATCACCACTTTGTCTGTTATATTGTCACATATCATTGGAGTATTACACTTTTTTCCATATAAAGCTTCAAATGGGCTCATCTTAAATGTTGTTTTATACCCATTGTTGTATGTAAACTCCACCAAATGTAGGTACTCTTCTCACTTGGATGGCTTATCCATAATATACATCCTCAACATGTATTCAATCAGTTGATTAACTCTCTCTCTCTCTCTCTCTCTGTCCATTTGTTTGTGCGTGATACGTTGTAGTGAAGTTCATATTTGTGCCAAAACCCTTGAACACTCCCTTTCAAAATTTTGAGGTAAACTTGGAATCTCAATGTGATAGAACTACCTTAGGAACTTCATGCAACTTGGCAAATTCTTTCATGTAAATATCAACAATGTTGATTTCCTTATTATTCATCTTGACTGGAATAAAATGGGTATCCTTGGTTAACTTATCCACCACCACCATTATTAGTCATATTTTTTTGCTATCCTAGGAAACTTGGCAATGAAGTCAATGGTGACTACCTCCCACTTCCACTCTAGAATTGGAAATGGTTGTAGCAAACCTGATGGGTTTCCATGCTCATCCTTCACCCTTTGGAATCCCATACATTTGGCTATGTAATTATCCACATCCTTCTTCATTCCTAAGTAAAAATATTTGCTCTTTATTGTTGCAATGGTTTTCTGATAACCTTGCTATAAGTTTTGTTTGGCTTGTAAATAATGTTGGTCTAAGTTTGTAGCTCCCAAAATTTTGTCTATTAAGTCAGACATGTACATACTTACGGATGTATCATGCATCTCATGCACCCTTCTGTTGAGTGCCTCAGCCACTTTATTCTCATTTCCCTCGATGTGCTTGATATCAAAGTCTTATCCACTAAACAATTCCAGCCATCTAATTTGTCTGGCATTCAATGTTGGTTGCTCAAATAAGTGCTTTAAACCACTATGGTATGTCCTCAATTCAAATTTTCTACCCATGAGATAATGCCTCCACATTTTTAAGGCATGTAATATGGATTCCAACTCTAAGTCATATGTGGCATAGTTCATTTCATGTTCTTTCAACTTCCTTGACTCATAACATACCACATGTCCATTTTTGGTAAGGACTCCACCAATCCCTTCCTTCCATGCATCAATGCACACTATGAAATCCTCCACTATATCATATATCTTCAATATTGGTGCACTTGTCAATAATCCCTTCAAATGTTGAAAGTTTTCTTCACATTTGGAGGTCCATTCAAATGTTATCCCCTTCTTTTGCAAAGAAGTGATGGAATGTGCAATTTCTAAAAATCCTCCAATAAACCTCATATAATAACCTACAAGTACCATGAATGATCTTACCTTAGTAACATTATTTGTTCTAGTCCATCCTCTGATTGCCTTAATATTTTTCGGATCCACTGCTATGCCTTCCTCTAAAATGATATGCCCCAAGCAGTGGATCTACTTTTTCTAAAAGGAACATTTTCTCAACCTGGCATACAATTGATGCTCCCTTAACACCTGTAGTGACATCTATTCTTTTGAATTGAAATAGATAAGTATTTCATCCAAGAATAAAATTACAAACTTATCCAGGTAATCTTTGAAAATACCATTCATCAAACAAATAAAGACAATTGGTGCATCTGTCAATCCAAATGGCACGACCACAAATTTATAATGCCCATATCTGGTTCTAAAATTTGTCTTACTAATTTCATATTTGATCCTGACCTGATGGTACCCTAACCTCAAGTGTATCTTGGAAAATACCTTTTCTACTCGTAGTTGGTCAAAATATCATTAATTCTTGGGAGAGGGTACTTGTTCTTTATTGTATCCTTATCCAACTACCTGAAATCAATGCACAACCTTCAGGTTACATCCTTATTCTTTACAAATAGTACTGGTGCTCCCCAAGGTGAGACACTTGGGCATATGTACCCTTTCTTTAGAAATTATTCGAACTGCATTAGCGATTCTTTCAATTCTGGTGTGTTCATTTTGTAAGGAGTTTTGGATGTTGGGGCAGCTCCATGAATTAAGTCAATATAGAAATCTATGTCTCTCTTGGGTGGCAAACCCGGTATCTCCCCAAATACATCCTCATACTCTTATAGCATTGAAAAATATTCAATACTTGGGATTTTTCCCTTAGTTGTCTCTTTCGCATGAGCTGCAAACAATTGGCATCCTTTTCTAAAGCACCTCTTTAGTTGTAAGGCTGAAATTTCCCTTATAGAAATAGGTGTTGCGATCCCCTTTACTAAGCTTTGTTTTTCTTCTTCATTAATACATGTAAATGTCTTGTTATGACAGTCTAACATGACATTATTTTGGTCCAACCAATCCAATCCAATTAAGATATCATAAGACACCAATGGTATGATATTCAAATATGCAATTGTGTTTACTCCATTCAAGTGTATGGTACATGTCCTAATAATCTCATTAATCCTTCTTTTGGTCCCAATGGCTAGTTGTGCCAGCCATGATTTTTCAAGTTTATTCATCTTCAAATGAAATATGTCTACTATACTAGGATCAACATAACTATGAATTGCTCTTGAGTCAATTAAAATAACAATAGGTTGATTGGTAATCTTACCTTCTACCTCAATCATATGAGACTGATATTCTGCCTATGGATTCTCTAGGGTTGCACATATCCTTGGAACACTTCTTCATGTATTCTCTATTGTAGTGGATTCTTGAATATTATGTGTAGTGATCATTCCATCCACTCTATGAGGGCAGTCTATGAACCTGTGATCTCCCTTATGGACTCAACACTTGATTGGTTTTTTGACTATTTTCCCCAAATATTCTCCCATCTTGGAGTCACTCTAAGTTGGTTGACCTTACTTATAAGAATTAGAGTTGTTCCTGAGAAATTTGCCCTAAATCCTTTCCTCCTTTGATCCATTTTTCATTCTTATCTCTCCAAGACTTCAACTCCACTTCTCTTCCTTTTTTATACTCATATAGGTACTTTTCCCTCCTAATGACCTCCTCCAGTGTCCTAGGTTCATCACATTGAATCCTATCTCTGTAAAATGATGGAAATACACTCAAAAATATCTTAATTTTAACCTTCTCATCCTTGATAAATCCCACATGCCTTAGTATCTCTAGGAATTTCTTCTCATATTATTCCATATTCATGTTCCCCAGCTTGAGTTCAAATAAATCTTGCATCCTCTTGCAATAATAATGATCTGAGAGGTATTGTTGTTCAAAATACATTTTAAACTACTTCCAAGAAACTTTAATTTCATCAAGATGCTTGACCTGCTTCAAATGGTCCCACCACATAGAAGCTTTCCCTTGAATATTGTAGATGGAAATCCTTTCTTCAAGGTTTGATGAGTAATCGTGTAACTGAAAATACTTTCTTATTCTAAGCAACCAAACCTTAGCCTCTTCCCCCTTCGTGTTATCCCCATAAAAAATTGTTCATGTCTATATCATTTTTCCAATGAATATATTCATGTCTCATTCTAAAATCTGAGCTGAGAGTTAGAGCTCTCTGAAATCAACCATTTTTGCCCCTTTTTTCTACTCTTGTCTCACTATTATAATTAATCTGAAAGGTCAAATTCAGCCACTTGTAGAATAAAATTGTTTATAAACTAGAAAAAAAATTATATTAGACACTGATAATATAGGTGATAGTGAGTACATAACAACTATCATATTTCTTCTTTGATATTCTAGTTGAATTCTACAACAATTTAGAATAGTCATTTTTTTCCTTTTTACACTTTTTCCATACTTGGAAATTTTACCAAAAATAGATATCTCCCAAACAGAGAAAAACTAGAAAATATTTGCAAAGACAAAGTTTTTTAGATTATTAAGAAGGTAAAATATTGACCTATATAATTTTTCCACATTGGTGATCTGGTTCCCTTTTTCCTCCTTGAAATATCTCAGAAATCCCCAAAAGTCTCCCGAAATAATGGATTTTGGCCTTTTTACACATCCCCATTCCAAAACCCTTGGAATATGACCAAATTCTCCAATGGGTATTTGCGTGCATGCTTCCCTGACTTACCATAAAAATTTCATTAGTGATCGGCCCCCTGTCAAGGAGTAGTAGCACATTCCTCAAAAATGACTAATTTACCATTTCTGGAAATCTAGAGAAGAATTGGTCAGTGGCCCTTACTATCACTTCTATTGTCCTCTTCACTACGGACATACCCAAGAAATTTCATCTGAATCTGATCGTTTGTGCTCTTGTTATGTCCAAAACAAGATTTTGGCTCCATACTTTCTTTTTTTTTTAAATAACTTCATATTTGTCAACATGGTTTTCCTCTTGATTTCTAAAGAACATTGATGCATTAATCCATACTTTGAACCCTCAAACATGTTCTCATCTTAACCATCTTTCCATGTTTGTGCTTGTTGGAGACTTGAGTCGACTAACAGACTGGACTAGTTAATCAACCACTGTAATATGGAAGTCGACTACGCAATCAAGTTGATCAGTGGTCGAGTTGAAATGACCAAAGAAGTATTCTAGTCAATTTCAAATATCAGTTGACTAGATATTCAATCCATTCAACCTTTGGGTCATGTCGACCGAAGAAACACAAAAGTTTACTGTGAACACAAGTCAACTACGAAGTCAACACAATTGAACATCAACTAAAGTCAACCAAAGAAAAATCCTAGTCGATTGTAAAAAAAAGTTGAATTGGTCAATCGTCGAGTCAATTTGACCAAAATAATACACCATTTGACTATAGCGATGAGTCGACTAAGTAATCGAACCGATCGACCACCGAGCTAGGTCAACTAGTGCAATATATTTGTCGACTACAAAGATAGGAAAAAAAGAAGAAGTCGAACTTGTAGATCATCGAGTTTAGTCAACCATTGTATTCATACTCAAAATTTTGCTTCTACGCATTGATGTTTGGCCCATACAAACCTAGTGTTGTAGCTTTCTATAATACCAATTTGTAACGTACCCAACTCCATGTTGAGTCACGTTACTACCATTCCAACTCTGTACATCCTATGCTTTCTAAAATTCTTTCGACTCGTGGCTCATACTTTGCTTTGATTTCCATTTTTTATACAAATCGACCCTCCATCTGATTATAAAAATAATTATGCATGCAATATGACAAGCAACTCATGTAACACACAAGAAAACGAGACAAAATATAGCAACATGTAATTCATTCATAATCAAAAAATATTTATAAATAAGATACACAAAAATAACTCAAAAGATAACACATAACACTTATCTTATGAAGAAACATCACCTATTGGTTGATTACAAAGAGTGTTCCTCCCAGTCATAGGCTCCACTACTCCAGTTATTTCAACAACAGACCACCCCCGAGATGGGGATATGAGTCCACAAGGACAAATGACTCCTATGGATGGATAAAATCCCTCACACATCCCAATACCCAACCAATGACAACACATATACTCCTATATCATTTTTCACCACCCAAATATCTTCCCTAGATTGCACCACCCTAGGGATGGAACCCCCTTCTCTGTCATGTAGTACCTCAAGACCCCCTCAAGGGCTCCAATGCATTATATCCATGAATATCAATGTTGGTGGCTCCAGAAAATTCGTTTGTCTATGAGTTCTAAATCACAGCAGTCCCCTACTCATGTCTATAGGCAATTTCATATCAAATATATGTGACAGGAATCCCCAGCCTTCCATCACAGAAATAACAATCTAATTCCATGCATGTTAATGGTGAACTCAATACATAACATAGAGTGAACATAGTCCTACCAATGAACATGTAGAATGATCGAATATCGGAATGATGGTCAGATTTCCAAACTCAAGGACATAGTATGAATGAGTTGAGATTGCCTCTTAGCACCCAAGGAACTCCATATATATACTTGGCACACATTCCCATGAATATTTGTCCTCTAGTGTCTTTAAGGTATGTGGAAATAAAATAATATAAATTTGACTTTATCCACTTTGCCCCTGCTTAAGCCCCTCTCACATATAAATATTAATAAAATATTATGACCTTATACTTTGGTTGATCAAGGAAATGTGTCAATCGAAATCAAGTGCATACGACTAGGAAATAATTGAGTGGACTAGACAATCATTCGACCAGATAGACAGTCAAATCCCTCTCGTGGACTCATATCCCCCCAGTGTTTCATCCCTCTCATACCACAACCAACGATATGTTTTTATTAATAACTTTGATACACAATATACATAAATTGGACCTTGGTCGTACTATCTGCTCACTAGCCTATATAACATATATGTACAATTACAATTCCTGGAAATTAAAACTAGGGTGTTACATTTATCCCACACTTGTTCCAACTATTGCATACAATCTAGGATCTAGCTTTCTATCTTCCAACTGAGCAAGAACTTATCCTAGTACTACATGTTTCCCCAACATCTATACCATCATCTATGTATTCTTGTAGATTCTAACCACAAGAAAACATTTATGATTTAATCTATTGAAATTTATGCACACCTATGGATATTGACCTATAAGAAGTGAAAAATTTGGAACAAGCTCATTGCAAATAAGTAAAATCTAGTGCTATGGTAGTTGGACTTCTCAATGAGGATGATGTCTTGCATGTCACAAAAAACATGCATGACCTTGGGAAGATATAGCCCCTTCGCAAGCATTTCAAACATAGAAACCTCCTCTTCCACTTCTCCTTTCGTCATAGTGCAGTGCAAAATATTTCTAAGACTCAATGCGACTTCTTCTACTCTCCTAACCTCTATTAAGATATATTTTGTGATCGTTACACATATGTCTTTGAGTAAAAAGGTTAGTCTTTGCATATGTTGATGTTATGCATATATAATCTAAATTTTTATGCCAAATTATGCTTATATTTTATTCAATGGATTTTATGTTCTTAACTTAGTAGTATATCATTGTAATAGATATACAAGTTATATGGATTTTGTTGGACATTCCTCAGATGATGACGCTAGACATAGGAAAAGAGAGGAAGAACATAATACAAGGAAACAAATTGCAATCAATGAAGGCCGCAACAAAAATCCCTTGGTGATTTGTAAGTACATATTTTATGATGGTTATATAATATTGAAAAATATGCAGTCTTTTACGAACAGTTACATCTATAATTATAATCATCACTTATTGTTGTTTTTTTTATGTTATAGAAATTTTGATTAAAAAACTTGCAGCAATTATAAAAAATATAATAAAAAAAGATACACCACACGTAGATATGGATTACTTGCATTAGATGCAGCAAGGAGAAAATTCCAAGGGTCATAGTCGAAGAAGATCTGAGCATATTAGTCATGTTATGATTTATCCTACATTTTTTTAGTAAAACTTAGAATGTGATTGAATCAAATATACTACATTTTTCATAGCACTTATTCATTCTATGATGTACATATTAATGTTAGAGCACAAGGCACAAATATGAAGATGAACAAAAAATAATATACATATCGATAGTAGACAGAGAAGATGCACTCCTCTATGACAATATAGAAGTTGTTAATAAATAAGAGGTTTTGAAATTTGGTAGTGGCATAATTTTCCATGATGAAATTTTTTACACTATCACATGGAAGTGGTCAAAAGAATACCATAAACATTGGTTTAAAATAAATAATGTTAATAAGCAAAAAGAATTACAACATCTACACAAAAGGTTCATAAATGTACAATTTAGTGATAAATAGGCACTTCGTAGAATCTTTGATACTATCAAAAAGATGAGATACCATATCAAAGGAAATACACTTGAATCAATCTTATATGTACTTGCTAATGTTTTTAGTCCTTCACCTTTTATATTTCATTATGTATCATCATTGAATTTTATAGATGGATTCATTTTCCAATGTTTTAAACAAATTCAATGAGCACATCACAAAGCTTGATAAAGAAGGAAAAGTCAACATAAACAAAGACCATCTGAGATTGACAAAACTATCTTTTTTTAATGTAAAAGATTAAGAGAGACCAAGAGGATCATTGATGACAATAAAACATGAAGAGTGGACCTGAGACACCATAACAAAAATCCACAAAGGTAATAAATAATATATGTTATATGTTTGTAGTTATTGATTTTTATTACTTGTTATTATTTATTTTGATATGTTTTTAACTTGTTATCTTTCTTTGACATAGTCTTTTAGTACCGTCGACCTGCTTTTATGGTCATTTGTCAAACATTGATAAATTTAACTAATCTTATCTTAAGGTAGAAAAAAATACAAAGAAAGCATCAATTACACATTCTTCAGGTCAAGCCAAGATGTCCTAGATTAAAGAGAGCTTAGTAAGTTTATCAATATAATCTCAATTATTATGAATATACCAAATCAATATCTGTCATTATTAAATGTGGTTTCTATTATAGCATATAGTTAAACGACTATAGTCATGAACCCAATGACGAAGAATTAAAATATGTCTTTAGGAATGGTTACGAAAAAATAGTGGAAGTTTTGAAGTTAATTCCCCAAGTAATTACTTGTTGATTATGTGTTTATTTTTAACTTATATATAATTGGAAATGTGCATTTATTGATTGAAATATATTATAGTATTTCA
>SNQJ01S0000868.1:203645-234776 GCA_010110895.2 Picea sitchensis
CAACTTTGCAATCCATTTAGCTCTCTTTCCATCAATATCAGGCTGAGTCAAAACATCTTTCACAGAGGGTGAAGGAACATATGCAATGACTTTTGAGTGGAGGATATAAATTCTGAAAGCTTTTAAAGATTTTATGAGAGCATGGGCTTGTTTTTCAATAGGATCATACCTTAGTTCAGCATCTCTGAGTGTTTTGCTGAAGAAGGCAACTGGGTGATCCAAATTGTCATCATATTTCTGTAGCAGGACTGTTGCCACTGTGTCGTAAGAAGCAAAGGAAAAATTGTAGAAAATATTACTGTAATCCAGACTAATCATAGTCGGGGATTCCATGATATCCTATTTGATATCCTGAAATGAATTACTTGCATTGTCTGTGCATTTTATCTCAGGCCCCTTTTTCAGTATACATGTTATGTGTTTTACTAACTCGGCAAAATTTGGCACAAGTCTTCTAACAAAATTGATCTTATCAAGCAGCGATTGAATATCCTTTTTTGACCTTGGCAAGGACAGCCTCTAAATTGCTTCCACCCGAGCTGGATCAATCTTTACACCTTCTGCTGAGACAATGTGGCCTAAGAGCTTACCTTTCCTGAGAGCAAACTGGGACTTTTTGGGATTCAATGAGATTCTGAACTGCCTGCATTTCAAGAACACTCTTTTTAAATGCTTTAGATGCTCCTCATGACTGCTGGAATAAACTGTGATGTCATCAAGATATATGAGGACAAACTTGTCCTTCTCACCCACAAAAGCTATGTCCATGGCCCTTTGAAACGTGGCCTCGACATTCATTAATCCGAATGGCATCTTGGCGTACATAAAGGTACCCCAAGGAGTAGTAAATGCAGTTTTCTCTTGGTCATCAGGATGGACAAAAATCTGTTTATAGCCGAAAAAACCATCTAGGAAAGACATGACAATAGCCCCTGAAATCCTTTGCAACAAATGTTCCATTTTAGGTAGGGGATAGTTGTCTTTCTTAGAGCATCTATTTAGGTTTCTAAATTCCACACATAACCTGACCTCACCATTTTTCTTTCTCACTATTACTAGATTTGCAATCCATTTGGAGTATCTTAAAGGGATTATGATCTTAGCATCGAGAAGCTTTTTGATTTCTCTTTCAATCACAGGCAAAAGAAGAGGACTGATAGGTCTGAGCTTTTGTTTGAAAGGGATGGTGTCTTTCTCAAGAGGGATCTTGTGTTGAATAATATCAGGGTCATAAGTCTTCATATCACTATATTTCCAAGCAAAAACATCAGAAAATTCTTTCAAAACACTACAATATTCAGACTTCTGATCAGCAGTCAATTCAGAGGATAGATTTATGAATTTAGGTTGGCTTTTGCCCCCTATGTTGTGCTCATGAACAGCAGGATCTTTCTCCTTTTTGTCTGGCTTGTAGGGAACATCATTGTTATCGGAAATCTTTTCGAGAGGTACCAAACCTCGAGGTATATAATTGTTAGGTAGCTGAACAATATCATGTTGACCCAATTTTTGTTTTAGCTTAGGCTTCTAGGATTCTTCTACATTTAGATTTTGCTGGTCAACGTGCATATCAGAAAATTCATCTACCACTTGAAGAAATTTGTTAAGTTCATCATCATCCTCAAAAACTTTCTAATATTTAATATTGTCGGGAAAATATGGTCTATATTTGACTTGGATTTCATAACTGAGCTGGGGGGCATGGGAGGAATAAACATGCTGGCTGAAACGGAAAGGGAATCGGCAAGATGATTCATATCCCTGGGTATATAAGAAATCTCAAAAATGGAAAAAGAATCTCTTACTTTCCATACCTCATCCCTGTAGGCTTTCAATCTAACATGCTTTGCTTGAAAGGTATTGTTTACTTGTTGTATGATGAGATCCGCATCTCCGAACACCTTTAAACCTTTTATCTCCATCTCCTTAGCTAAATTTAATCCCAACAGCAAGGCCTCATACTCTGCTATGTTGTTAGTAGTTATGAAATCGAGCTTAAAAGACAAATGTATAGTCTCCTTTGAAGGAGAAATCAAAACTACCCCTGCACCTGTTGAATCTTTGGTACTGGCCCCATCAAAATACATGGTCCAAACTGAAACGTTCTTATCATCAGTTTGTTGTTCGGTGGGCTTTACAAGCTGCATAGGAGTTGATTGAGAATCATCTATTTGAATAATGCATGAGCCAAAATCTATATCCACAACATAAATAGGATGATTTACAGAATTTTTTGCATCGCTGATGATGTAAGCAAGTTGATTCTCTCTGTAAAATATTTTTAACTCTCCTCCAAATATCGGAATCGTAGCATACAAAAGATCCATCTGTAAGGTACCTCCTAACCTTTTTCTCTATGGACGAGACAAGAGGAGGTCGAACTTAGGTGGGATATCAGCAACCACCACATCCATTACCATGCTTCTCATTGGAAATTGGGCAAGGTTTATAACAAGGTCTTTTATGAGGCCAAGGCATCTGACTTTCCTAGAGTCAAAAGAGAAGAGATCATGATATGGTTTGGTGACCTCAAGCCCAAAATCATCCATCACTGATTTGGGCATAAGATTATGTGACGCTCTTGAATCAAGCAAGCAATTGTGAAGGATCTTATCATGGACATTTAGGGATATATAGAATGGTGGACAAGAATCATCTCGATCTTCTATCATAGGCCCTATAGTTACTGTTGACTTGTCATCTTGTAGGTTAACAAAATCAGCAGATGAAGAGGTCTTTGGCTCAAGGGACTTCAGAATGGTTGACTTAAATATATCGTTCTTCATGAGTTCGGTTAATGGCATAGGTATCTTTACTTTCTGAATTTCTGATTCGAAATTAAAAGAGAAAGATGATTTATCAGAAGCTTTTACCTCGTTGGAAGGAGCTTTGAGAATGACTTGCTCCTTGGCCAGGGGCTTTGTTTTCTTCTGTTGTTGTTTTACAGGAGAGGAGGTCTGTTTTACAGGAGCAGCCGACTGCTTGGCAACAACTTCTTTATTCTTCACAGGAGCAACGAGCAATGGTTTCAGGGCAACATTTTTGGATCTTTAATTATAACCTTTTCTAATCATCTGTCAGGTAGACAGATTCTTCGATACTTGCCTCATGAATTTGTTGGTCCATCGGGGCTTCTTCATAATCTACTTGTGTCAAAAATGAGGAATCATTTTCGTCACCAAAACAATTTATTTCATCTACTTCTTCGACTTCATCATGAGATGGTTGTTGTTCTTCTTCTAACATTGTGTTTTGAAAAGGTGGTCTGATTCTTTGATCATCGGCTGCATTCCTGTCTCTCTGAAGGATCTGGACTTGTTGATTGTTCCTTATGTGAGGGAAATCATTCGGATTTCTTAGGGCAAAAGAATTTGGCTCTTTTGTCCTTGCTGGTTGTTGATTTTGGATCTTTAATTTTGACATTTCAGATGTCAAGTTGTCCAACATCTTTGCCATCTTTTCCATTTTACTATTAGAAGAAGAAGAGGGCTCGACAGCATCGTTCTTTCTCTCGACCTTTCCTTTGAGCTTCTGAGATGCCATAATGTTTGATTCAACCTTGAGGGCAACATCTTGCATTAAAGAAAGTGTGGTTGATATTCTTTCTCTGAGGATTAGACAAAAATATGGATCGAAGGCAGCAGAGAATGTGATCTTTGTCGATGCATCACTTGGCTTGATCTCTGCAGGGATCTTGCCAAACATTCTATTAAACCTTTTGATGAAGTCTGAGACCGACTATCCATATTCTCTCCTTAAGTTTCCAAACTCGGAAATGTAATATAGCAGATCTCTTCTTTCTCCCCAGTGTTTTAAGAATACCTCATCTAATTGTTCAATACCTGTGACTGAATTCTGGGCTTGGCCATCCAAACTCTGAACAAAAACTCTGGTCCACACATCTTATTTTGAAATGTTAATATTTCCAGCATAAGCATAAAAAGCTTCAATATGTTCTTCAGCAGTATAATCCCCTGCTCCGGTAAACTTTGGCATATATTTTTGATAATCTCCAGTTGGCATAGAAGATAAAGGATTGGGCAAGACAAGTGGAGCATACCTATTTGCCAAAATTTGTTCCATCTTGGTTAAAGGGGAAGCCATGGCAGTCTTGGGGGTTGATACAGAAGAAGAATTTGCAAGAGATGAAGGTGGAGATGGGATGACTGAGTTAAAATAAAATGGTTGTCTCACTTCACTTTGAACAGAATTTTCAGGAATGGGTGAAAAATAAGAGGCCTTATAAATCTGACCAAGCAACAAAGCTAAACTTTCTTCTCCCTTAGAGGACAGATCATGTAAAATATCTTCAAGAACATGCAGATTAGTATGAGTGTAGAAAACACCTTCTGTGGATTTTGTGGGTGAGGAATTCAAAGAAGATGAAGAAGAGGTTTATTTTTGCTGAGAGGACCCTGTAATTATCTCTTTAGGATGGGATGAAATATCATGCTCAAGAACGGAGTCAGTAATATTAGAGGAAAGTGAAGGTTCCTCTACCTTCAATATTTCAGATAAACTTTCAATTTCCTGAGAACTATGAGTTTCAGCAGCAAAAGATTCAACCAGAGGCCTTTTAGATATGAAAGAAGAAGTGTCAGTTTGAATACCTGAATTTGTTGTCTTTGCAGATCTGGAAGCCTGTCTTTGTAAAGCTTCTCCCTTACTGATGATCTTCTCAGGGTCAGGAACTGGTGTTGTCAATGGGCCTTCTTGGTTCACCCTGGTGTGAGCTGTTTTTGGAGCCACTTCGTTTCAATGGAGTCGTCAGATAGATAGTTACAACCCAAATGATGTCCAAGCTTTGTCTATCATCAAAGTTGGATCTATGTCGTCTACCAAGGAAGTTGAGCTTCGATCTCCTCTCCCCGGCAACGGCGCCAATTTGTTATCACTCTAGGAAACTCTCCTAGGCTGTAAGTCAGAGATGCCTGGTAACTTAATCTTTTGGTAAATGTTTTCTCAATAAAAAGTGTGGGTTTGGATCAAGTCAGAGGACTGAATCATTTCTCACTCAAAACATGCATGAACACATTTAGATGGACAAGGATTTCAACCACAAATGTTCAGAGAGTTTACAAATAAAGGGATGTGTGGAGAAATAACTATTATATCAGCAGAATCACATATAAAGCATATATGAATGGCCAATTACAATAATCACTGGAATACTTGCAAAGTTTAACTTATGAATGCAATGATAAGATGACAGTTATCGGGCATAAACAAGCATAACAGCATGAATATAATATCCAAGTGCAAGTACAGAATAGATAAGAAGATGAAATCTGAACAAGTTATGGCAAAAGAAGCTTGTATTACTTAATATGAAAATGAGAAGTTTGAATACATAACATGAAAAAGTCTCCAAAGTCAAACCCTTAGTTCCTATTCTACCTTTAGCTTTATAGCTTTACAATGCAGTTTTGAGATCCTGAAAGCATGGATCAAATATGCTAAAGATAGAAAGTCAAAATTTAGTTTGCAAAAGATATGGAATGATTCTCAAAAATGGTGTCAATCCCAGATTTCATGGTCTTCATCTCTTGTAGAGTAATGGTGTAGTGCAGGATAGCCTTCCAAGGCTGAGTGATGACTCTTCCAAGAGATACAAATTCGAATCTGTTGATGTGAGTAAGCATCCTGATTTTTTGCCTTTGTCAAAGGTACCAAAAACGTTTGAAACACCTCTTCTTTCCATAATCTATCAAAAATAGCTATTGGATCTGTCTTGACAATTCATCAAATGTCCATTCGAAGAGGTTTCAAACCATTCCAACTCAAAAAACTTCGATCTGTGCAAAAACTTGATCATTCTGGTAGTGACAGACTTTCGGTGGTTAACCTAGAAGGCTCCTGAGTGGATTATCTATCGAAAGCTCAGTTTTCGATGGTTAATGAACAGTCGTCCTGTTCGCTTAAACCACTGAAACTTCAGCTTTGAGAAAACTTCAAAATTTGCAAAAATGATTACCTTGATTCCTTGCTTGATGTTCAAGGTCTTTTGGACGATCCAGCCCTCGTTCGTGCAGATCTGCGAACTTCAACTGGCTGTGTGGAAGGATCTGGTGTGTCTACCATGGTTGTAGCTAAGTTAGCTAGAGTCTCCAAACTAGTTTTCTCCTGTGCTGGTGATTGAAACTCTTTTAACTTCAACCTCAGAATTCTAAGCTGTCTGTACAGCTTCATGTTCTCCCTTATCAATACCATGTTCATGTATTTGATCTTGTCATACTTCTCTTTGAGGGTTTGGTTTATTTTGAAAATCGTTTCATTTCTTTCAGTCAAGTCTGTATTAGCTTTTTTTAATAACTCTTTCCAATACTTCCATTTCATAGACTTGTTGCAAGAGTTTATTGATTTTTCGTGACGTAGATGCTTTAGGCTTACTTGAAGAGGCTTTTGCCACTGGTGGACTGTGTTCCTCTGGAGGAGTTGGTGAAGGTAAATTGGAACAATCCTTTGCGCCTTGTCCAGCCTGTACATTACCCTGTGTCTCTGCTAACTCTTGTTCTGGCTCTGAATCACTATAGGGTAGGTTTAAAGGGTTACTTCATGTAGCAGGGTCCTTGGATTGCTCACCCTCAAACTGTAGTTTTCTTTTGATTCTTTTCTTTTTAACAGAGGATGATTCTATCAGATCTCTTGGTGGTGAGATACCCTTTCATTTTCTATGACTGCTTTTAGGAGTAATAGTCTTCTTAGTGGCAGCCTTTTTACCCTTCTCATGTTGTTGCCAATCAGTCTAGAATTCATTCCAGAAGAGGAAATAGTTCCAATCTACCTGCCTTTTCTTCAATGACTCTTTGACAACAAGAGTAATGAGTCCTTGATGAGACAATCTGCTTGCCACCTTAGTGGGCTTGGCCTTGACCTATTTGGACATTTTCGTGAGGGCTTTGTGCAAGTAAAATGGTAAATTGATGGGAGATCTCCCTGTGAAATGATTTAAAAGCTTGAAGTGGTAGAACATGACTCTGTTGTATCTACCTTCACAGGTGATATAGACAAAGATAGCCTTCAATAAAGATTGCCATTTAGGTTCTAGATAAGACATTGGTATTTCTTTCTTCCATGTAAGATATTTATGCAGAGGTTGTAGATAGGACCTAAACTCAATGTTTGAAGGTACCGTTGATTTGAACCAACAATCACTTGTTCTGGGAAGACATGTGAACTCAGCTATGGCTGCCTCATCAACCACGAACTGTTCCTTTCCCACTGTTGTTGTTCTTCCATCATACGAGCTGGAAAAAGTCTCGGACACCTGTTGATGAAGTTTTTCACAATAGGTATACACTCAAGTCTCCTTGAAGAACTCAGACACCTCAGGGTGCGCCTCAAGGTACCAAACTCCATCCACTTCAGCCCTCAGAATTGGCCTTGCTTTCAGCATTAGTAAATGCTGACTGTACCTGTGATTAAGGAAAACTGAGTGCCAGGGAGACAAAGACTCTAGGATTTATGATGACAGAGAGTATGACTCATGGAAGAGAAAATAGGACAGGGTGACACAGAGTTTGGATCACCAAGCTCAAACGCTAACCGAGTTTAGGTAACAAACTGACTGAGAGCATGCCAAAAATTTCGAGTTTCTTTGGGATATTCATTTAAACTGAAACAAGATGGGTTTTGAACTTGCCTGATGAATCGACCTGGCTTAATTGGCTTGAGAGCGATTTGCTGGACTCTAACTTCACTCGGCGATCACCATGAGAAACGGGATTATGATTTTTGGAAACGCATTTGTTTGATGAAATCACAGACTCACGATTATCTTAATAACTCCGGAATTCAAAATGATAATGAATGAAGATTAAATGAGAGATTTAACGGGGTCATGATGGATTGTGTACTCGTGACTGGAAATGGTGAAAGGCTACGTGAAAACATGCATGAATTTTTGTATCATCGTCATGTCTTCATTTTTGAAAAGACAAATGCGGTTGAAAGGACAACAGGAACTCAAATTTTCGGATATATACAATTAGAACGTGCATACCTTACCACCTTCATGAGCTTTCGGCGGTTACGTTTCCATCATTGCGCCAACTAACATCTGGCTCGTGCGAAATCACGGGCGTTTCATTTTTCCCGTTGAAATGTTTTCGGTGGTTAACCGCACTTTTGTTTTGCCCTCTTAACTACCGGGAACAAAGGCTTTCGGTGGTTAATGAGCGCATTTCAGGCTCCCCTAAACCACCAAAACCTGAGATTCTGAATTTTGCTTGACTAAACCAAATCAAAAATTTCTTTTGAGCTTATTTACAAAAAACAGACTCTCTAACCTACCTACAAAAATTTAGGAATAAAATTTGGACCACAACCTATCACCTCAAAAGCAAAATTTCCACCAATTTATTTGAGATAACAGAAACATTATCTACACAATAGTGCAAAAGGAGGTGAACCTGAGTAGCCTCCACCATGAAGAGTATAAGGAGACGACAATATTATTCCATATCAAGATTCAAATGAAAAATACCAAGGTAGATGCTATGTTTGATTCTAGCACGCAAGTGAACCTCATTTTATAGGACTTGGTAGGTAATACTGATTTAGAAATGCATGATCACCTTCATACATGCCCTTTGGGTTAGGTGAATAAGTATGTACTTAAAATTCACCAACCTATGTAAACATATAGTTTCTATTAGTGCAAATTTTATTAATGAAATGGAATTCAATGTAGTACCGCTCTATGACTATGGTGTAGTGTTTTGTAGCCCTTATATGTATATGAGGGATGTTATCTTCATGGAAAGGAAAAACCAATACCACCTAATCAAAGATGGTAAATCATTTATCATCAACGCACGCAAGGGGTAATCTAAGATATCTCTAATAAGTGCACACTAAGCTAAGATATCTCTTAGCTTAGTGTGCACTTGTTAGAGATATTTTAGATTACCAGCTTAGTGTGCACTTGTTAGAGATATTTTAGATTACCAGCTTAGTGTATCTAAGATGTCTCAAGAAAATAAGTACATACTTGTTAGAGATATCTTAGATTACCATCTTAATGTATCTTATATAGCTTAGTGTGCACACGTAGCAATATTTATCAGAAGTTGTATCTTTTGTTGTACCAACAAGCTTAGTAACAAAAATCAAGAACTATATAGTCCACTTTCAATCCCTACAAAATCATGAAAAAACATATATAAGGATGCTTTTGGGGGTTTGTGGAGGAAAAGAAGAGGAAATATCTACATGTGTGTGGTAGTATAAAAATGTGTGTTCTAATGGCTTGTAAGAAGACCATCAAAGGAAAATAAATTTCAAGCTTGAACTTTGAAAGGGTCTAGCTGCACTCTAGGATTCCACGACATGTCATTTCTAATAGAGGTAGTAGAATCCTTGGTGTATTTTGGACTTCATTGCGGGAGAATTTGGATACTAAACTGAAGAGATCCACTGCCTTTCACCCACAAGTTGATGAATAGACAAAGGTAGTGAGTATGACTTTGGTTCATCTTTTAAGAGGTTGCAATCATATATATCCAAGGAATTTACATAAAGCATTTTTATAATAGAGTTATGCACACTTCCATTGGTAGGTCTCCTCTTGAAATTTGTTTTGGATATTTACTACCATAACCATTAGATATTGTATATGGCCAACCTAAGCGAGGGGAGTAACCTCAAGTGATGCGTAAAAAGATAAAAAGTTCATAGGTGGAATAAGGAAAATACACTCACAAGTTTGAGAAAAACTAGAGAAGTCTTAGGAGAAATACAAGATCAGAAATGATTATCACGGAATTGAAAATGATTTCTAAGTAGGAGACGAAGATTGATTACACCTTAATAATGAAAGGTTACAGGGACCATGGAAAAAAATCAAAGTTTTGATATGGGCCTTACAAAATATTGGAGAAGTTAGAGAACAATGTTAATAGTCTTAGTCCACCTTGTATGTTCATTTACTTAGTAGTAAATCAAGAGAACTTGAAACTCTATGAACCATCCATGCTCATGAGGAGTATGGGGGTCAAGTATTACCTTCCATTGAATATTTATAACCAAATGCATAGGAAGCATTACCAAAGGACACAATCCTGCGGAATTAGATCAAAATGACAAGAATGATTCAAGAAGAACTTTGGAAGGTGGAATTAAAAGGTCAACTATCAACCAAGACCAAATGGTAATTTAAGGAGAAAACTAAATAATTTTTTCCTCATCTCTAAAAAATAAATGATCTAGAGACCATAAGTCTCTCAAAGTGGGGAGGGATCATAAAAAAATGGATGTACACAAGTACCATATGAATTTATTGATTCTCTATATGGGGGATATAAGAAATTGGGACATCTCATAGAAGGGGTTGATTTTGTCAAGTTTAGATCATCAACTTCTGGCGCATTTTTTAGCCCCTTAATAGAATCTGTGGGCCTATTGTCGAATGAGGATTTTCATAGGCTTTCCTCATCCAAGGCGGAAATATTTATTCTCAATAAGATGTTTCCAACCAGTTATCGTGCAGTAAAACAAAGTTTGTATACAAAAGTTATGACCCACAGGAAAGTAACAATCCAAATATTCCTCACATGTCCAAGCAATGACCATGTCAACTCATCAAAATTTGAATATTGGCAGTTGATAATGTGTGAGAATACACTATACTAGAGACTTATAAAATCATCATGGAGATTCCAAGAAAGTTTTGAAACCCTAATTCTACTACCAAAATTCTAGCAAAACTGGAGAAAATGGTTCACTTTTTCACCAATCATCAATTGTTTCATAGGATGAGCAAGAGTGTGGAGGAGATAATAATATAGCAGAGAGACAAAATCATATTAAAGATTCTTGGATGGATTTGTAATCTATATTGTAATGTCCATACCATAAGAAGGCATAAGGCACATTCCTTCATTCAATGCCAATTTTCCCGTATCGACTTCAAGGTAAACATTTGTGTTATCTCGCATGGATTTTCTATTGTAGCGTATTTCATATGTCATAGTAGTTAAAACTATGAATGGTGTGTTTTAATTTATGTTAAAGAATTAAAAATACAAAACATAGTCACACAATCAAACATAAGCACACTATAGTCATTTTAAGTTTAGATATGTTTTGGCGAGCTGACCATTGGAATCTCGAAGCCAATTTCCAAATCTTGTTTGCTATCATAGCATATTTATTTTGATGCTTGTTTTTTTATTGTGTTGTATTCTTACCCAACTAAGGAAATCAAAATCCATAAGAGAGTTATTCCATGTGGATCCTGAGATCAACAATAGGAGGGTTAAGAAAGCACTGCAATCCTCAATAATGGAAGAAGAACACAACAAAGGACTTATAGATGAAGGTGAAATAATATTTACAAGGTTGGATGCTCAAGTAGGTGATATTTCTAGTAGCACGGTCATCCTTGTGACCTCTCTAGAGAAAACGTTTAGCCCGATTTCATAGAAACCTAAATCTCATTAGAAACCATAATATCTAGAGGAGACAAGGAATGAGAAGGAAAAACTAAATCTCAAAAAAGAGGAAAACAATATTGTAGTTTGTTTCTTCTAATGGGGGTAGTTCACACTCGAGCAAGCTAGGTCCACCTTTGCCAAGCAGTTTGGCTAGTATTTATTTCTTTCCTCGAACGATTTTCAATCGTTAAAGTGCACCAACAATGCATAGGAATAGGGAGGGGCCTAGCGAAGACCTTGAATGCAAGAGGGGGACGGTATCGATAAAGGAAGTTGGGGGATCACCTCTTTTAAGTCTCGCAATTGTGGTGACGTTGAGCTAGGAGCAAATGCATCCATAGACCATCTTCGCATTCATTCTCTGCAAACAATTAATTCATAGATGTGATTTCAGTCTAGTAACCTATCTTCTCAAGACATTTTTAAGAAAGAAGTGAATGTGAGGTAGACACACTTGAGTAGAAACATTATTTGCAGCAATTAAAAATTTGTTTTAGTGTGAGTTATATTGTGGCCTAGTTTTGACTAAGTAATGGCGTAGCACAGAGTTCCACAAAGGAAGAATCCATAGAAGCCAGAACACTGCAAAAACCTGAGTATGTGGTACCAACACAAAAGTATGAATGCATGGGGGTTGAGGAATCATCTTATACATCATTTATGCCCTATTCCTCTAATCCTCTATGCATATATTTAAAGACGTGCACTTTTGTATGAGCGGGTTATAGTGGGAATATTACCTTGTATATTTCATAATCCTATGTAACCTCTCTCGTCACCTATATCTATGAGGATTTTAATGTTGTGAGTAGATAGAAATATATGCAAGTTGTTTGTTTTCATGAATTGAATTCTAAGGTAGACACTTTATCATTTGTTCTATGCATGACCTACATTGTATTGATCATTATGTCAATACAATGGACAATGGTCCTACTTATTTGTTTGTCTTCATGTTATATCTCAATGATCTATATGTGGTTGTGTATATTGATGTGTATGTTGTTAGTTCTAATAGAGAATATGAATGTTATTAGAATATGAGTAATAGAATGCACAACCCCTCTAAATATTTAATACGTTGCACCTTAATCATATGGCAACTATCATACGCACCTTGACTAAAACCTCCTTCCTCCTAGAAGGTTGAATATGTCGATGCACTAGAATATAAAAATCTTGTGTTGGACACCTTCCACAAAACCAATTCTATCGTAGAACCAACAACATGGTTTCATCATTGAGACATTAACCAATTCAAAGTAACAAAGATGCAGTGGAGGCTAGAGAAGTTTGAGATTCATGATTGGCCAGAAGAAAGAGTTCATGAATTTCCCTATCAAGAAAGTTCCTATGTAGGAGAAGATGTTGCAAGATTTAAAGATAGATATCTATTTGAGTGTTTGCATGAGATTTTCTGGGAAGAATTTTTGGTAAACTTGCACAAATGGATAGAAATTCTCACAAAGAAGCATCAACGTTGGCATCTACTGTCCACAATTGAGTGCACTACTAATAACCTATAAAGGATCCAACAATATGACCATAAGTTCCCCTAGCGATTGGTTTTTGGTACCAAGGTGCAATGGAAGATTATGATTTGGAGTTTATGATAGAATGTCGTCAATATTTGACCAAGGCATTTGAATTATTTCAAAAATGGGCATGTGGAAAACTAATGGAAGAAATAACAATGTGGATAAAAAATCTGATGGTGGAAAGGGATATGTTTCCAAGCCCCACAACGCTGGAAGCATAAGCTTTGTATGGGGGGTGGAACGCTAGGAGGTTGTGATAGTAAAATCGATGTCATAAATTACTTCAAGGATTGGTGATGGTAAAGGCAAACATAACAATAAACATAGTAATGAAAACACATAGAGAGAATTGGTGGAGACAAGAAATGGAAAATATTCATGCCAAGCGAGCACTGTTGACAAGAGAAGATGATCCTTAATTTCATTAGTGTAGAATTATGTAGAGGATAAGAGAAGTACATGAAAGAGCTTTGTTCAACCCCGAAAGTGAAGATCAAAAAAGGGTGGTACTATAAACAAATTAGAGGTTCGTGGAAGTGGTGCTACAAAGAAATGAGGTGGTGCACGACAACTCAAGAAACGTAAATAATCGAACTATAAACATAGAGATGCTAGCCATGCTTGCTAACATAGGTGTTACTATGGAGGTCATAAAAGACTAGAACCAAGAAGAGGCATTTAAATATGCTTTTGAGTTTGCGTCATTCTAGATCTCTAACCCTAGAGATTGGCATACCCCCTAGGAAGCATACCAAAATGGCAATTAATCCAATCCATATTATGTCCTACCCGCTACAACTTTTGAGTTTTATGAAGACCTTGTGATCGGTGTTGTGAAAATTGCAAGTGTGTGGATGATTAGTAATTCAAATAACCCCACTAAAGTGGTTGTGAACATAGTAAATGTGAGATTTCAAAGGAGTTAGAAGTTTTCTTCTATGTTATTGAGCTCTGTAAGTGTTGCGATAGGAGAAGCACCAGTGATACAACAATCAAGACCCAAGGGATTTGTGTTATTAGATAATCATGGGAGAATGGTAGCAACTCAAACAAATAAGTCATCTCTAAGACTACATTTATTCCAAGACAAAGATGACAAGGACAGAGAGCAACACTAGTTCCTTTACAACATCATTTAGAACGTGTGGAAAACCCCAAATGTGACATACTTGGTGGAATTCCAAATGACATTGCAAGGAAGAGTGTTGTAATGGTATATGAAGTGTAAGAAGAAAGCTCCCACATTGCATGGTGTGACATTGGCTCATCTATGGGTAGACTTTGTGAAAGAGTTCTAGAGACTAAAATCAAAATTGCAAAGCACCGCAAAATTGAAGGAGATTAAACAAAAGGACATTGAGACCATTTGGGAGTATGACCAATGGTTTCAAGATTTGATGAGCCGATTGAACTACAATGTTTAGGTGTAGCATAGAAAATGGTTTATTGACGGTTTGTTACCTCCTCCGTGCATGTCGTTTCTACGACAACAAATATTGCCACAATGGTAAACCTTTGAATTTGTTATGCCACTAAAGTCTATAAATGGATTAATGAAAGCATCAATTAGAGGGTTGGCTCCAAGTTTCATGCAATTATAATACCAAAAAACTACTCTATTTAAGAAAATTCAAGAGTTGGTGAAGGTTAAGGCAAGCACAAGTGATGCAGCATGGTGGAAATTGTGTAAAACAAAAGGTCATCTATATAATGATTTCTCCATGACCCAAGGATATGACATGGGAATGGATAATCCATTTGTGGGTATCATATTGGGTAAAGTAAATGTTGGACTTTACAAGTTATGCAAAAATCCAAGTCATGACCCACATCATTGCCCATTATTGCAAAAGTATAGCAACATTATAATGGTAGTACAATATGACTTTTGTAGGGTAAACACTCATCATATAGAATACAATGGCACATTATCTGTGCTCACTAAGAGATTTGAGAAGAATATGTTCACTATGAACTTAGTGAGAGGTGGAAGTCGAGGATAGAGTCAAAAATAGGATAATCATGCACTGAGGAATGATAGAAACCATCATCCACCGCGGTGTTACAATTTTAATGAGGTGGAGCACATTGTGTGGAATTGTTTGCAGTGATGTCAACCTCATTGCAGCCATTGCTAGCAGATTGGGTATAACACTAAGAATTGTTCAAAGCTAATTGAGAAACAGGAGGTACAAGATACAGGGCAACATGATGTGAACATGGTCAATTATGAAACATGTCAGATAATCAATGGTGAAATCATACTATGCCTATACCAACATGAACATCATCACTTGAGGTAGAATAAAAATAGGCATGGATATGGGAGAAACAAATCAAGATCTTATCCATAGAGCTATGTAGAAAGCATCTACAATTGATCCAGTGCAACATAAAGGGTTTCTGTGTGGTGTGGTGGAAGTGACAAGGGAAGTTGTTTATGCACAAGATGTTGGCCTGTAAAATATGGAGAGCTCGTGGTCCATGAATTTCCCATCGATTCGATGTTAGAGCCTACTAGTGCAAACCTCTACAAAAGAGGTCTAAGGGTGGCTGAAAACCTTCCTATGGATATTAGAAGATGACCAAGTTGTGGCTAGTTTGAAATAAGTACTTGCCCGTGTTTTGGGACAACTTGTCATAACCATTGATTGGTCATTACATCAAGGACAAAGGAGACCATTCGAGAAATTATTTTGGATCCATGTTTTAATTCTAGGATATGAAGTGTGAAATTCATGCTTGATCTGGGATTGGACATGAATATCCTACCTAAGAAATCCTAGAAATTCATGGAATGACATAGTTTGGTGTAATTACCAATACCACTGCAGTTGGCAAAGCAATCATAAATCTTCCCAATCAGTAATCTAAAAAAAATGGAAGTTGACCTCAATAGCATTAAAACCTATGATGACCTTGAAGTCATCGAGATATTGAATGATAAAGATCCATAATATACACTATTGGCGATCAATTGGGCATGTAACAATGATGTGATCCTGAACTTGAAGTAGAGGCAGATGTCGTATGAGAAATAATGTCATAGATATTGTTGTCCCCTCTCATAGAGAAGCCAAATCCCAGGTCATAGTGCGCAAGAAGCACCGTCTTGCACCATTCTAAGCCTTCGAGTTAGTTCTCAAGCCAAAGGGGAGTTCTCCCAATATTTCCTAAGGAAAAAGTCATTGTATATCACCCAAGGACAACCTATTTAACAGATGAAGCTCAAACTGGATTTATAACAGAGAAAATGGTGCATGGAATCAATCTCTAATATCAATTTCAAGCAGGAAGAAGATGTCGAATTTTAGATTGAAGGATATTCAAAAGAGGGTAAACCAATAGTGGGGGGTTTAATAAGATTTCAACCATATGAATGATCTTCTAAATCATGGGCACCAAAATCTATAGTTAGAGTAGGAAAATAAGTCAAAAAGAACAAAAATGGACAAAGGAGGAGGCACAACTACTTTCCTAGCACATATTCAACAAACAGAAAACCAATGTGAATGTCATGCATAGATCCATTAGCTTATTCAACATAGTATATGGCAAAAAATGGAGCAGAGACAAGTAGCATAACTTGCTCGAATTTATTATTGACCAGTGGCAACAACTTCAATCATGATTCACAACAAATCCAATAGTTCGTTAATCAAACAATGGTTTCAATGTTAGGACTATACAAGTTAGTGAAAAAACGCACTAAGGGTTGGGATTACAAAATCGTTTTCCTAAGATTTATTATTTCCCTCTACAGAACTTGTTACCCAATGTTGGCTTCTTAGCTGAACGACTTCTCTCTACTACCTATGTCATAGACCCAGGGTTCATATCTATAAGGGTACCAACAAAGCCTAAAACTATCGGCCCTTCTGGTAAACTAGAATGCAACGCAGCACATAGAATGCATTGTGCAGTCTCACCCGAGATAGCTTTAAATGGGTGGCTATAATACTCAGATGTTTACAGCCTAGGATTGAGTATGAGATAGAGGATCTACATTCTGAGCCATTAATTGTGATTTATATTACAGCTTATTGTTATTCCGGTTACTACTTTAACTTCGTGGCCTCTATTCTTGATAAGTCAACAACAATTACTCAGCAATATAATAACTCATCCATTCATTCATTTCACGCAGAATCTAACTAATAAAGGTATGACAAAGGTATGCATGCATTCATCGCATTACACAGGTATTACCGTGGTTCACCCCCTCCTGGGCTACGTCCACAAAGATTCGGTTCTTGGCTCTCTTATTATGGCAGTTCTATAATTATCGTGCCTCGCGCTTACAATTCTTCTCAGATGGGTAGGATCTTTGTGAGGCGAACTAGAACACACCAGGCTCCACAGCCTGCGATCTAATCCTCAGAATCCACCTCTTCTCTTCCTCTTAGCTCAATTTCTTACAAGAATATTTCTCTCATCAAAACTAAACCCTTACATAAAGATAATCGGACTCTACAAAGGTAGTGAACCAAACTTCTTCTGAACTCTAGCGAACCTTTTATTATGATACCTGCGTATCTATATTTATATCTATCGGGCTCTTCATCCATTTACACAAAAAATCTTACAAAAACCCTAACAACTATTGTCGTTAGGTCTTCCTTCTTTGCATGCGTGTGTTTTCTTCCTTACAGCTGTCGCCTCCTCCTTGCATGCGCGTGTGTCGTGCTTCTTGTCAGTTGTCGCTTTCCTCATGCACACTTTCTTTCCCACGATTTCTCTTCCAACTCTCATTCTTCTTTGTACATGCTTTCTTCCCCACTTTGGCCTACTACCAACAGTCCCCCAACACTGACATGTGACTCGTCCTGAGTCACCTAATATTTTTTAGCTTCCTCGATCTCTTTAGTGATCATCTAGAATTTTTCATTTAGCTCTGTTTCTTTTGTCAGTGCCTGCGCGGTCTTTTCCTTAATGGTCTCCACTACCTAAAGGGCCACTTCATCGCTCAGTAGTCCTATGCATTATGCCCGAGTCTGTGCCATTTGTGTTCTATCTGCTTCTGCCTGTGCAAGTACTTATGTTACCCGTTCCTGTAATGGTTCTATTTGAGCCTGTCACTCTTGTTTCTGTGTCTGCGTGGTGATAAGTTCTGCCTATATCTTCTTCAATTCTTGCATCCCCTTAATGCATTCTGGGATTGGTATAGTATTTTGCCTCTGTTTAAGTTCTTGGATCACTGCATTGATCCTCTCCTCTTCCTTGCCCCAGTGTTGAACATGTGGGTACTCCTCCAGTCTTGTCCAAAGTTGCGATGCTTTGTCAAGCAAGTCAGCTGTCGTGCTAACCTGCTTCTCCATCTCCTATATTTGGGTTGTTGTTGCCTGGCTCCTCTGCTCCTTTACTGCTGGTGGAGTTGTTGGTGTTAGTTGTTCTCGGAGATCCCCGATCTCCTTTTGGTATCGAGCAATTTCCTGTGCAATCTGGTCGATATTTTTTGTGGCTGAGAGTTCGTTTTCTTGCGTCATGTTTGGAAGTTTCCCAAAAATTTATCCCACTTTTTGTTCCAATTCGTTCTTGCGTTCTATCTCCTCCCGAGTTTCAGATTTGGCCTGCTCATACTCTTTTTCCAGTGCTTCTCGTTGCTTTGTCTCTTTCTGTAGCTCGACTAAGTTTTATGTGCCCGAGACTGCATCTCGTGGTCGACGCTAACCTGCAATTTGTGAAATGCCCTTGATGGCATCCGTGTCAGGACCAATTGGATGTGGTCCAAATCCTTCAATGRTGTATGTCCCATGATTTCATTCATTCGTAGCATGCTTGGTCTTATGTRGACCGTTGCGTTTGTGTGTGGCATGGGGAGGGTTGGGTCTCTTTCTTCGACCTCCACTCTTTCGTTGGTTTGTGTTGTTGACGGCTTTATGCCTCTGCTGCTACTTGCTCTCTGGGCCTCTCCGAGCGTCCTGAGGAGTTGTCCTATTTCTTCCATCTCTTTTTGCAGATTATCCCTGTGATGTGTTGCGTGGTTGAAGTCTTCTGCGAGACAATCTTGGACCATTCTAACGATCATTTCTTCGTCATCCTCTGTGATCATATAGTCCGGTGATGTTTGTTATGCCTTTGATTTCTTGTGCGTTCCTGCAGCCTGTACAGTTGGTCTCTTAGTTCCCCCTTGCTCTTGTGTGGTGGGGTTTGGGGTTGTATCTTGCGCTCCCGTAGCTTGTTTTGGTTGTTCGTTGGTTTCTTTCTGCCCCTTCTGGATTCCTATCTGCTTTGAACCTTCGTTTTCCAGAGTCGGTTTGTTTTGGCCCGTCCTTGGTTTCTTGGGCACTGGGATTTGTGGATGTTGTGTTTTCGCCTGCACTACTTCTCCTTCTGCGGGTCCTTCCGGTACTTCACGGGGAATGGATGGGATCCTCCATTCATCAGGCCATTCACTGATGACCATGTCTATATCACCTTATGTGATGCAGTAGCGCATTGGTAGCCATTGATTATCTGGATCCTGTCTGGGTTGTATCCACATAGCTTAACGTGTAGCCCAAAAGTTATAGATATTCCCATATCGCACGACAGCTTTCGGTGTTATTCTCCATGACCGGTTAATAGCTTCATGCATGTCCCGTAAGTATGCTTCAAAGATGATTCCATTGTCCCTCTTCTGTCTGGCCTGTGGCCCCGATCTCAGAACTCGATATCTCGCTCTCGCTGGCTGTGGTCTAGTAGCAAAAACTACATACTCTGGTTCCTGCCATCCCATGAAGGCTATAAGGGTGAGCAGCCATGAGTAATGAAACTCTGTACTGAGTTCCTGCGCATCCTTGCAGTGCACTTGGAACAAGTTCAGCAAATAAGGTGCCCAGCTCATGAAGGTGCCTTTTGCGCATTGGGCTGCTACTACGATGACTCTTGTTGGTACTTCGTCTTTGCGACATTTTCTTAGCAACTTACAGGATAATATCTTTGCGCCGAGTTGTGTTGCTGCATTGTTGATCCATTTGATTATAATGCCTCTTGTCCCCCTAGCGATGCCGTATTTCTTCTTCATTTCCTCTGCTAGTGCTTTTTCCTTGGATTTGTCGTCCAGAATCAGTGCGGGATCCATACCTTGGCTGGGTAGTCCTGTTATTTGCGCAATAAGCTCAACTATTATGGGGACGAGTCTATCCAGCCAGATATCCCCTCCATGCATAACTACTAACAGTTGCTTAACGCGTGTTGTCGTGTACTGGCCTCTGCCAAAGTGTGGGAATTTCAGCAATCCTAAAGTGCATGTTCGGTTCAGTCCAACTGCCCACTGGTGTGGTTGGCTGGTCGTTTTCCCAAGTTGGTTGACCACTATGTTCTGCATAAAAACCCTTGGTGCAAGTTCTGGGTACTTGGTATCGTCTAAGACGTCATGGTCAGAATATTTCATCTTCCCAACGTGACCCAGTAGTTGTGGCTCTACCTATACTCCCTCTGGAATGCGTGGTAGCATGATTTATGTTGTCGGTTTCTTGCGAGGTGAGATCGGTATCAGAACTCTGTCTTTCGGCTATGGTGGTTAGTACGAAGTTCCAGCAATTCCTGGTTCCTGCTCTGTAAGCCATTCTGGCCAAGCCGAGATGGTTCCCGTGGTTTCTTTTGTTGGTTGACCTAGGCTAGGTACCTGCACCTCGTCTGGTCGCCCTTCTGATTCTTGATTTTGTGTTGTACCATTACCTTCCACAGATGGCTCAGTGCTTTCTGGTTGTACTTCATGTTGGGGTTCTGTTTCCTCATTCTGAGGTTCATGCACCTCTACTTGTGTGTCCTCTTCCATGGCCTCTTCTTGTGGCCGCTGAATCTCCTCCAATATCGGTGTAGGGTTCACCAGTGGTATCTCTGGGGATGGGATCTCATCGATATCAACGATCTCCGGTTGTTGTTGCTCGTTTTCTTCCAGCGGTCCTCATGACCTAGTTTGAACTCTGGTCGGTCTGGCGATCTGACCTAGTTCGGCGGACTTTGGTGGTGCCATAGCGATGAGTATGGAACGTCTGTTGACTTTAGAAGATTGTGGTGAGCTATGTGGTCTCGCTTTGGTCGTTTGAGCAGTTGTTTCTCTCTCTCTGTTCTCCTTTCACGAATAGACAAGTTGTTTCTATGCTCACGTGTTGTATGGGCTTGTCATGAAGCTTATCACGGATGCTTCCTCCATGATGTGATTAATGCACCATAACTGTGGGTTCAATGCATCTGTGGAAATTTCGTACTTTCTGTTACGCCTCTCTTGTCGTTTCCAGTTGGCGTGTTTAATGTGGTTTTCCATCAGTCCTTGTCGTGCTTTAATTTCATTTAGTGTTGTCATATCATCCTTCTTTTTCCGACTTTTCATTTCCCGCTCGTTTGTCTTAGGCATGTAACTGTTGCTCTTGCCTTAATTGCATTCGTGTTTCGAGCGTCCTGTGGATTTTTCGCGGCTTTTTGGGTTTTTTTGTTTTTTTTTTTTCACTGCACGGTGGGTGGTCAATTGTCCTTGTACAGCTTCAGTCAGCTCCCATTGATCATTCCTATGAGGTCTGCCCCTGCTAAATCTCTTAATTGTACAGCTCCACCGTCTGTTATATATTTGACCTCGTATGGTCCTAGCCAATGCATTCTCAGCTTTCCTGGGTGCTAAAATGACTTGTTGTCTTAGAGCAATACTAGATCTCCTTCCGTGAAAGTATTCTTCTTAATTTGTCGATCGTGCCATGCTTTGTCTCTGGCCTTCTGCACTTGTTGATGGAATCCTGCAAGGATTTCGTCTTCCTCCATTACTAACAGTTGATTCAGTCTTTCTTGTATTGCGTCGCGATCTGTCATTTGTGTGATAGCGGCTACGCGTAAGCTGGGTACTAAAAATTCTAATGGCACTACCGCTTCTTGGTCGTAGACGAATTTGAAAGGTGTGTGCCCTGTCAACTTTTTCCATGTCATCCTATACGCCCATAATACTGTTGGTACTTTGAGGTCCCAGCCATCTATGTTGACATTACAAATCTTTGTCAGTGCATTCTCTAGAATTTTGTTAAAGGCCTCTACTGTGCCATTCGCCTGTGGATGATACAGTGTACTTCTCTGGTAGTGAACTTCAAATTCCTCGAGCATCACGCGGATGGTGCTATTTATGAAATGTGTACCTTGGTCGCTCATCAAAACTCTTGGGCATCCAAACCTAGTAATTACTTGTTCAAATAAGAAGTGTGCAGCGATCTCTGTGTTGCAGTCTTTTATTGTTGCGGCTTCCGCCCATCTTGTTAGGTATTCTGTCGCGGTGATGATGTATCTTGCCCCTGTTCTCTTAGCTGGTGGGTTAATCGGTCCCACAAAGTCTATTGCCCATTTATCAAATTCCTGTAACGTTAATTGTGCTTGTAGCGGCATCTTGTCCCTTCTGTTGGGTTTGCCTACCCTTTGACAGACATCGCATCTCTAACAGTACTCTTTCGAGTCTCTATGAATGGTTGGCCACCATAATCCTACGTGGAGTACCTTCTGCACAGTATCTTTTCCTGCGTAGTGTCCTCCTGCCAATCCCTCGTGGGATTTTGCTAAAATTATTGATCATTCGTGCTCCAACACATACCTTCATAAAATGCTATATGTGCCCATTTTATATAGATGTCTTGTGATCAGTTGATAGTCTGTTGCGTGAACTAACAGGTTATTCTTTTGCCCGGTGGTATAATCTTGCGATGTGGTCCTGTGCTCAAGTACTGGATGATCTTTGCGAAGTAGTCATCAACAATATGTACGGAAAAATAGTTGTGCGTCCGGAAATTTGTCTTCTAAGTTCATGGGTTCTTCTCCATTTGTGACCTGTGATAGGTGGTCAGGTCCTGCATTTAGTTTTCCTGGTTTAATGATTACTTCGAAGTCAAATTCCTGAAATAAAAGTAACCATTGACANCCCCCCCCCCCCCCCCCAACACTAGCTTGTTGACTAGGTATTTGAGGGCAGAGTGATCTGTAAACATCTTAAAATGATTTCCCAACAGGTAGTGTCTGAACTTCTGAAGTGCATAAACCATAGCTAGGCCTTCTCTTTCCGTTCTGTTCTAATTTTGTTCTGAATCGGATATTTTTTTGCTTGCGAATGCTATTGGGTGATCCAAGTCTCCTACTCCTGGCTGCGCCAAGATAGCTCCAAGTGTTATCGTTGATGCATCTACATGCACATGGAATGTCTTTCCCCAGTCCGGAAATACTAATATTGGTGCAGTGACCATCTTCTCCTTCAGGGTATTCAGACCGTGTTGACACTCGTCATTCCATTGGTACTTTGTATCCTTCCTTAGCAGTTTTTCTGTTGGTGTTGTGATCTGCGCATATCCTTTGATGAATTTTTGATAGTATCATGTGTGTCCTAACGTCGCTCGTAGCTAACGGATTGTTTTTGGCGCTGGTAAATTAACGATGACTGTGATTTTTTCCAGATCGACCAATAGCCCTTGTTTGCATACTATATGGCCCAATAGTATCCCAAATGATGTTCCAAATATACATTTATTTATGTTTAGTGATATCCGACACTCTCTGCATCGTTCTAGCATCAAGTGTAAACCCTCCACATGGTTTTTCAATAGACTATATATTGTCCAGTCGTCCAGGTATACTTCGAGAAACTGATGGATGAATTATTTAAATGTTGCGATAACTGCTCTGGAGAATATTGTTGGTGCATTCTTCAGTCCAAATGGCATGACTGTATATTGGTAAGATCCCCCTTTTGTCGCGAACATGGTCTTGTATATGTCCTCATGTGCTATCTTAATCTGATGGTAGCCTGAGAATCCATCTGCGAATGAGTAATCTTCGTGTTCCCCGACATTCTCTAACACTTCATCCATGAACGGTGTAGGGAATGGGTCATGTAGGAATGCATCATTCAATTTCCTCAAGTCGACGTATATCCTAATCCCTCTGCCTTGTTTCTTGTCCTATACGACCATTGGGCTTATCCATTATGATTCCTCGACTGGTTCGATTATGTCGGCTTCAAGCATCCGGTCAATTTCCTCTATAACTTTTTGTTTATATATGGGATTCAGTCTATATGGTCGTTGTCTAATTAGTCTCGCTTCGGGTCTGAGAGGTATCTTCATCTCTCCCAGTTCTTTTTCTATACCCTTCATCTTTGTAAATGTGGTAGGAAATAAGTCGTTGTACTCGTGCAACAACTATGTAATGCTTTCAACTGTTAGCTCATCCCAGTAATCTCCAATGCTAGCCATTTTGGGATGTTCATTTGTTCTGATGTTAACTTTCTTTATCTTGATTGGCACGAAAATAACTTCAGATTCTATGGGTGGTCCCTTCACATCTCTTTCGCCTTCTACTTCTTCAATCTGAATGTTGTGTGGGTCATCTTCGTCTGGTATTTCCTCCTGTACCTGGTAACATGATAGTAGTTCCTTTCCTGTCCGCTTATTTCGTTGTTGCTCTTCGGTAATAAGTTATATTTCTGGTTCTACAATGAATATGACTCCTCTGATTTGTTTCAGGGCTACATCTATGTTGGGGTTCTCGTGCTCGAACAAGAAATTGATGCCAAAGTTTCTTTGTGCGGTTCTTGATCTGTATACCAGTTCGTTGGTATGCCTTCTAATGTGTGAAAGAAGTGGTGAGGTCATTTTCCATAGCGTTTTGCATTCCTCCAAGTGCTTTTTTGGTGTCCCTAGGCCTTCAAATCTTTGTTGTTTGTTGTTTGTTGTTTGTTGTTTTTCTGTTCTGCGCCAAACCTTATGCGTAGTAATCTCTTACATTGGTACTAGTTTGTGATAGTCTCTTTGTGTGCGCCCCACCATCTTGCGGGTGTGGCCTTGAGTGATAAATCCAGTGCTAGTAGCCTCTGGTTCTCTAGTACTTCATCTTCATATTGTGTCAAGAATGTTTCCAAATCGTTCAGTCCGTGGAAATTGGGTGGTTCTTTGAGTTTTGTACCTATCTAGAGTATTGTGTGGTCTATTCTTGCACATCTTCTCGTGGATACTTTGTGTAGTCTCTGTTTCCAGTTCTCTAATCCAGTGTCTAAATCTATTGCGCATGAAGTAATACTGCGCCAACTGAGTACCTCGTCTGCATTTGGGTTTACATAATCCTCCTCGTGCGCAATTGTTCAGTACAACTGGTCGATTTCCTCTAAGTCCAAGCAAGTGGGTTCTATGAACCTCTCCCCTTCTAATGGATCTAGTGGTGCTATGACCCTGTAATCTCTGGATTCAAATGTCATTTTCCTGGTCTTCAAGTTAATGATGGTCTGGTTTTCAAACGCTCAATCTAGACCGAGTAGTGTCGGGTACGGTGTTGTGCTATTCATTATTTCAATGAATTCAAAATCTGCTTTAGTTCACACACCATCAAGATCGATTGTTACCTCTTTCAGTCTCCTGATTGGTAGGACCCTACGTTGGTTTTCTAGTTTTAGTTGGACATTTGAATATCCCAATGTTGGCTCTCCCATGCATTTCCAGGTTTTCTTGGGTATCACATTCACATAGGATTATAGGTCCAATATGATATCTCCCATATTGAAATCCTCAATGTTCTCCTTCTTGTGTGTAAATGATTGACAATTTTTGGTTCTAGCTTTTGTTCCGTCTCGTTGCCACATTTCTCTAGGATGTTTTGCAATATTTGCATAGATGAAGGATCACTGAACATTTTGATGCATGACTGTAAGAAGTCTTGGATAGTACTTACTTGTCCCTTGGGTGGCATTCCTTTGGTATGATCCAATGATGGCGGCATTTCGTATTCTGGAGCTTCATGGGTTGGTTGCATAGTGGAAGTCGATGCGGTGTCTACCTTCTAAAATTCTTGTCGGGCTTCCTTAAAAGTCTCCTTTTCTTTGGGTGCGTCGAACTGCTTCCTTGGTTCGGTGTTCTTCTTTATCCACTAGTTCTGTGCGGGTTCTTGTCGGACTGTGTCGTCCCCTGTCTTTGTTCCTCCTCAGGTGACTATATTGATGTTCTGCCCATCCTCCATTGCTTCGACTGAAATCCATTGAGCGTTCTAATTGTTCTAGTTCCTCTTTTCCTGGATCTTTACTAATAGTGTCGAGCATTCCTCTGTCTCGTGGTCCGATGCGCAATAGTACGTACAAGTTGCTTGCAACAGTGGGAATTCTCATGCATAATGTCTTGGTTATTGACAATTGTGACATGTGACTGGTCCTCTTCCACGTCTGAAACCTCCTCTAGCTCGTCCTCCTGATCGATAGCCTGCTCGATCCCCTCTCGACGCGTTGTATTGTGGTGCCTGATTATACTAGGACTGCATCGGGTTGTACTGCAGTTGTGCGTTGTTGTATGGTTGGTGTGCAATGTTGTATTGTTGTTGCGTAGAGTTGTATGAGGCTGGGGCTTGATTAAATTGTGGCGTTGCTTGCCCAGACATCATTTCGGCATGTACCCTGTAGGCGTCCGATGTTCTCTCCCGCATCAGCTCCATGGTTCGTCAATCTTTGTCATCGTGGCCTACTGACTTACAAAAGGTGCAGTATCTTTGGAACTAGCTGGTACTTTTGCATCATCGTGCAGTAATAAGGGTCGTGACCCGGTTTCTTGCATATCTCGCACCATAATCCTCCGTGTGGTAGCGGCTTTGGCATGCATGTTGCCATATACTGCACGAATGTTGGACATTCGTTCTTATGGTGTCCTTTCGTCCTGCATGTGGTGCACCAAATGGCTTCCCATTTGTCCTTGTTCTTGTTCTGATTCAACTGAAATGTTAGGTTCTTCAAATCCTCCTTCAATTCTTCAATAGCTGGGTCTGTCTACTGGTACTGGTTCTCTTCCAATTGCAAGGCTATCTGTAGGGCCTCGGCCTGCATATGAAAATTTTGCTGTCATAAGGGATATTTTAGGTGTGGGAGTAGTGCGTTGACAAACAGATGTCGGTGATGCATCTCGGTCATAAGGTATTTTAACTTCCCCTTCAATCGCTTGAATCTCTGGTCAATCTCTGATACAGAGTCTCCTGGTTTCTGTCTGATCTCGATCATATCGTTCATGTACTGATCCTCTGAGCTCAGCTTGTGGAACTCATTAATCAGTAGCTTCTTAATATCTGCCAGTGTCCTCATCGTCCCAGGGGCACTATTCGTGTCTAAACTCATGTACCAGTCTAGTGCACGGTCTCTCAGCATGATTGCTAGCTGCACAAGTTTGGTATCTTCATCCATGATTTGTTTTGCCTTCAGATATTTGCACAAATGAACAAATGCTTCTCAAGGTCCTATACTGCTTCTCCTCGAAGTTCTGGTAATCGAATCGTGGGGTCGTGTCCTGCCATTCTAAACATTGAATTGCTACCTATGTCGCGCAGTGTAGATACTTGACTAGTGTTGCCTCAACTGGCTCCTCCAGTTGTTACTCCTGCGGTAGATGTACTTATTTCTATCGGACTTCCTCCAAACTTTGGTTGTCTAAATGGTGGTGTTCTCTTTGGTGTGTTGGTCACACATGGGTTTATGGGTTCCACGCTGACATTAATATGGAAAGGATGGCTATCTTCTCCTCCTATTCTTGGGCCTCTTGTTTTCCTCTCATAGGTTGCGCGCAGGATTTCCTCAATCTGCTCCACAGCCCGGAGATCCTCTACCTCTTCTTCATCACTTGTCAAGCACTCCCTCATTGCTACGGCTCTTTTCTTGGTATTCACCTTATATTGGTAGGGTACTCTGCTACGCGTCATTATTGGTGACGCCAAGATCCACTTAAGTTGGTCGTCATCCATCAAGATCGAGTCCAAGAATTCCTCCTCCTTCTCGCCTTTAGCCTCACCTTCATCCATTTATTTGTCCTCTGTCAGTGCTTCCCCCCTTCCCCCATGCACGCAGGGAAGTCTAGTTGTCTACTTCCATTGTCATTACACCTTCCGTGGGGTCTGCGTAGAAATTCTTGCTCTGTCGCGCTGGATGACTTCGTTGTGTCAACTGCAAACTCTGTGATGAAGCCTATCACAATACTATCAAGCCAGAAGTCGACTGCGCGGGTGAATTTGTTGTTCAAATGTTGTAGCTGCTCAATCTATATTGGGGTCCAATCTAGCTGTCGGATCTGGTTTGTCGTGTGGTTATCTTTCAACCTCAGTATCCACTCCTGCAGTAGGTGGGGAAAATCACAAAAAAAGACTTCGCGTAAATCAGTGAACACGTATTTATCCAGATATTTGAGAGGTGTGAGGCTAGGGTTTCTATTATCCTTCTAGGCAAACTCTAGTTCTTTAGTTCTCAACCAACCTTCAATTTATGTTGTTGTGGGGTTCCACGGTCTCAACATTCCCTTCTAGTGGCTTAGCGGTCTTCTGGGTTCTCTCATTATGTTCTCATGCATTCTATCTCATCTACTCAGTCGTCTCTTGTTCTTCTTACAACGACAACAGAACCATTTGTTGGCTTCTTAGCTGAATGGCTTCTCTCTACTACCTGCGTCGTAGACCCAAAGTTCATATCTATAAGGGTACCAACAAAGCCTAAAACTATTGGTCGTTCTGGTAAACCAGAAGGCAACGCAGCACACAGAATGCACTGCGCAATCTCACCCGAGACAGCTTTAAATGGGTGGTTGTAATACTCATGTGTTTACAGCCTAGGATTGAGTATGAGATAGAGGATCTGCAATCTAAGCCATTAATTTTGATTTATATTACAGCCTATTGTTATTCCAGTTACTACTTTAACTTCATGGCCTCTATTCTTGATAACTCAACAGCAATTACTCAGTAATATAATAACTCATTCATTCATTCATTTCACGTAACATCTAACTAATAAAGGTATGCATGCATTCATCACATTACACAAGTATTATTGTGGTTCACCCCCTCCTGGGCTACGTCCACAAAGATTCGGCTCTTGGATCTCTTATTATGGCAGTTCTATAATTCTCGCGCCTCGCGCTTACAATTCTTCTCAAATGGGTAGGATCTCTGTGAGGTGAACTAGATTGCACTAGGCTCCGCAGCCTGTGATCTAATCCTCAAAATCCACCTCTTCTCTTCATCTTAGCTCAATTGCTTACAAGAATAGTTCTCTCATAAAAAACAAACCCTTACATAAAGATAATCGGACTCTACAAAGGTAGTGAACCGAACTTCTTCCAAACTCTAGCGAACATTTTTTATGATACCTGCGTATCTATATTTATATCTATCAGGCTCTTCATCCATTTACACAAAAAACCTTACAAAAACCCTAACAATTGTTGTCGTTAGGTCTTCCTTCTCTGCATGCGTGCATTTGCTTCCTTCCAGTTGTCACCTCTTTTTTGCATGCGCGCATGTTGTGCTTCTTGCCAGTTGTCGCTTTCCTCCTACACGCTTTATTTCCCAAGATTTCTCTTCCAACTGTCATTCTTCTTTGTGCACGCTTTCTTCCCCACTTCGGCCTGCTGCCAACACCCAAAAAATTATTACAATAAAAATGATAGTGGAGGTGAAAAGTGAAAAGAAGATAAATCCATTTGCTACTACAAAACTATGATGCTCCAAGGAGGACTTCAATTTCTAATGACCTCTATCTCTATTTTTCCCTCTTCGACTACTAAAAAATTAAGCTCTTGAATGAAACAACCTCCTCTATAAAAGAGAAAATTCTCTCACTTATATGTCATTGAGAACACGGAACGCCCAGTATTCAATTCAAAAATCATTTTTGAGGCCACCACTCTCTCTTAATACTTCAATCTCATGGGTTGTTAATCAAACTTTTTCATTCACTTGTACTTTGGGGCCACCACTTTCTCTTAATCCCACAAAATTAGGGCTGCACATACAAGTTCCATCTTGAAAATTGTTACATTTCCCACGTGTATATTATTTTCCAAGTGTCTTCTCTATGTAGTGCCACGTGTTTCTTCGAAGTACAATGTTTCATTTGCCTTTGAATATGAATGCATTCAAACACATTTGAACCTTAATGATGGGGGGGGCAATTGAAAAATCAAGCTCAATCTTGGAATCAACCAAAGCATCAACTCGAACAGTGAGAAGGGAGGCCAATTGAAGAATCGATCTCGATCTTGAAATCGCCCATCGCGACAGTTCAAACAGTGAAAAGGGGCCCCAATTGAGGAACTAGGCCCGATATTGAAATTGGCCAAGGAAACTATTCGAACTGTGATAAGGGGGCTCGATTTGAGGAATTAAGCCCGGTCTTTGAAATCGACCAAGTGTAACATCCTGCTCTTTCGCACACCTGATTGGACTTATTCTTTGAGGACACTTGTGTGCAAGTGATCCGGTTCATTATATGATTGATTGTTTTGATTATGGATTATGAAGATGTGTGGATCTGATGATATGTTATTGTATTGTATTTATATCGACATGTGTTATTGAATGGTTTTTCCTGAGTGTGCAGGACTCTGGACAAATAGAGGATGTCGATGGCATCGATGGACCTCCTTGAAATCTGGATCGAGTAAGGGACGGGACGATTTATGGTTTGTGTATTTATGTTATTTCATATGAGAAATATGACTGGTATATTGTGATGTTGTGTATAGATCGCTGACATGTTTGTTGATGGATGCACGATGTCGATAAATTGCTAACCAGACTCACATTTGGAGTAAAGGGGTCATGCACGACAACCAGAGATATTGAGGGAGAGGTGTTGAAATATCCCTGATCCGGCTGATCAAGATATTTGCTACGATCTTACTGTTCCGACATGCAGATCTGATACACTGGGGGTTTCTGGATGCGTTTTAGGGTTTGATGTAGATGATCTTTGTTTATAGTGTTTGCATGTCAGTTATTATGGTTGCGTGTAGGTTATTATAGTTGCATGTAGCATAACAAAGGTATTACAATCATAAAATGACGCATGCAATAGCATATAAGGTCAACAACTCAATATCATGAATAATAATAGTGCATGCGTGGGAATACAAATCGCCTACTGAAATATATAGACTAAACGTCAATCAGATCTCATGGATCTATACTGGAATACAATCAAATAGCAAAGAAATACCCGTGTCCGCAAGAAGGCAACAAATCTGCTGCATGCACGGAGAGAATGATCAAAATGACGATCCCGGATGAGCACGGTGACCGCTATCAGCTGGAAAACTCGATCTCAAAACTCCACCGTCAGAATGTCCTCAAAACTGCTCCAATCAATGCACCCTGGCTGCTGCACTGGAAATAATATCTGACGGAACCCTGAACGGACCTCTACG
>SNQJ01S0000868.1:234786-269193 GCA_010110895.2 Picea sitchensis
CTAAGAAAACTCTATAAAAGGAATGGCGGAGGAGGAGAAGGCATCAAGTTTGATATGCGTAAGGTTATGCTGTCGGATTTTACTTTTGACTGATTTTTCCTATGGGAGTTGGGATACCCAGCTCAGATAGAGAGTGGTAGCTCGACCTTGCAATATGAGTTGGGAGCTAGTTTTCTCTAGTTTGTGTGTGTGGCCCATTTACGGCTCGAGGGGCTCAGGGGGTAGAATAGTACCCCTAGCGTTGGCTAGGAGGTACCGATGAGGTCTCAGCGGTTAGCGAGCAGGAGTTGCACTGAGCGCAAGCGCGGGACAACCACTTCGGATTCGTCATCGTCAATCACAATATTCCGAGTAAAACTGTTAATTGCATTAAGATTGAAATCATACTTGTATAGTATTTAGTTCAACATTCACTTGTTTTTGTCTACTCGGGTTGTGTTAAGGGTGTAATCTTGCTAATCAAATTGGAGGAAGTTTTTATTATTATTACTTAAATAATGAATAAATCTCACTCATGGTTTTTCCCCTTCCGATTGCACCCCATAGAGCGGACTTCCTTCTGTTTAGGTGTAATTCCTGAGGGGTTTCTATTCCATCAAAATTTCTCAAGGTGCAACCAAAGACTTGCACCTGGGACTCATCCCTTGAAACTCATGCCATTTCGGTGGTAGGCCACAAAAGTTGAACCCTGGTTGACAGCTTAATACTCCGCCAACCTCACCAACAAACCAGTACTCTGTTTGCAATTTTGTTATATATTACAAATATATTTTGGCACAAGAGTTATTGCAGAGTTATGTTGTGGAAGTACGTCTTATAATCTTTGGCTCTACCTGTATTATTGAAAACTTGACCAGGGGACTCGTTACTGGTTCAGTTTCCATTCCAGTTCTTGTGCCCATTCTGGCCTGGATACCATATCAGTGCAGTGCAAATGAAATTTGTTATGCATGGATTTCGCTGGGAAGGAGGGGAAAGATGAGGGCAAGTTCACGTTTCCTATACCCTAAAACCCTCGATCCCTAGTTTTAGTTATGTTCTTGTTTCCTRTTTCTGGTAACATAGATCTCTACCAATCTTACTTATTGTCTACAACCCATGTAGGAAGTTTTCTTTGATCCTTTATATCTTGCCACRTTGGACAATTTTTTCTATGTTTTTCATCTCTACGTTTCCCTTGGCCAAATCGCCCCAGAAATCTGTGTGTAAATGGCAAAATGACCCTCTRCATTGTCTGATTTCCTTCACTTTCGTCCCCGCCCACTTGAGTTTTACTGGGCGCGCAGACTATTGCACAATCCTCTTGGTCTATCAGTTATTGCTCAGTCCATTTAATGACCTTCCCCAGCGCTGCCCGCATCGGATCCTCTGAAGTAATGCTTCGACTTCTAATCCCGTTGATTATTGTCCAGTAAATTGAAACCCCGCTGCTTTATAAATTGATTTCTGAAGTCAGTGCAGATTATAAATCCGTCGAATGTTATTCCAGTTTCTAAATTCATTGCAATGTTAATAATAGAATTATAATGTCAATGGCGATTTGTAACCCAGTTTTTAATTCAGCCTAATGTTTTTTTTTTTCCAAAAAAAAATTTCTCAAATTTATATAGCGTATAAATTCATTTACAATAAATCTGCAGCTAGCTTTGTGGTCAGATTACACTAGCAATAAGGACCAATACAATCTATAATCAGCAAATTCAAATGAGACTAGGCTAGCAATGTTGGAGTAAGACTGTTGGGAAATTTGAGTGACCAAGACTTCCCAATGGCTACCTTCAAATCAAATTTCCAATGGTTGCCTTCGGTTCAACTGCATAGGGGGCAGTGGGCATCATTCAAAAATATTTATGGAGGAAATGGGGCTCTCGATCCCTCTATATCACAGTGGTAGACCGAGAGCCTCCCTACCACTTCATTTAGGGCCCTTTTTGAGAGAGCATCTGCTTCCCTATTGTGTGAGCAGGGAACGTGGAAAAAGTTGATGTCGGAGAAGAGCTTAGAAAGTTCTGTCGCTTTTTGCATCCAGCCTTCTATATGGATGGAATGAAGCTTGCACTTTTGATAATTTTTAGAGATGATGTCATTTGCAAATTATAACTTGACTTATATTTTAGCTGAGTGTAATTCCAGTTAATTTATTTTTCCGTTGCCATTACGAATTGGAATTATGAAGTCCGACGCCACTTATAACACAATACTCAACTCAGTTAATGTTTCCAGTTTAAGGGTGAAATTCTATATTAATTAGCAGTTGAGCTCAATTTAATTAAATAGTATGGTAACAACGCTATATTGAGGTAGTATAAGGGAATGGTTTAATTATCATTCATGATCATTATTGAATTGATTGAATTGGAATTGCCTAACGTGGTATTGTTGCTCAATGTATTTACTCGATTAAAATGCATCTAGAAGGGATAATTACATTCATTTTCATTGCAATTTCTACAATTAATGATACAACATATTTGTAGTTTTAATTATTCAATATTTTACTTTAAGGATTGTAAGGTTGTAGGGTATGACCATAGTGACTCTTGAAATGATGGCATTATATTGATGTATGTATCTTGATTTCAATGACGATGTTTTCTGAATATAATGGAAGCTCTTGATTAAAAGATGTAATGTGCTTTGTTTACATTGATGTATAAAGTTTATAACGATGTATGATGTAAAGTGTATATGATGTATAACCTTATTGAGGTAAAGTTTATAATGATGTAGGGTTATAAAGATTTTAAGGTTTTTAAAGATTATAATGATGACGAACATATTATAGTTATTGATTAATCAATACTTTACCTTAAATATTGTATAGTTTATAATGATTGTAGTTATGGTTTTGTTTATAATGATGTATGCGTTGATTTAGGAAGACTCCTTGATTTATAAGGATGAATGTGTTATTGACTTTGATGGAGACCCCCTTTGCACAATGGTTTGTATATCACAAGGATAATTATGGATTTTAATGTCTTGCGCCACTGGATTTATGAAAATGACAATGTCAGATCCCAGACCTCGCGCCCAATGGTTTTCATGCCTTGAACGTTAGTTAAGGTTTTGGACTTTTGCACAATGAATTTTCTGTCATGCTCGATGGTTAGAGATTGCTTATGTTTACGCCTTAGCTTACCTTTGTGTTGTCGCAATGTGGCGGTAGGATCCCTTATGATTGGATCATTGTGCGCATTGACCAATAAGTGAATTTGTTAACCCGACATTGGATCATGTGTTTACGTATGTTTTAATTAATGAATGATTTAATCACGCGCCATGGAATTTCCGTGTTACATGAATTGGTTTACTAGAATGCTTGCACCAGGATGTTCGTTGATAATGTTCGTAGGCTTGGTTATTTATATTATTTCTCAGAGTAATGTTCGTAAATTGCTTCAAGCTTCTTGATGCGCTATTATGCTATGTTTTTCATGTATATGTTACTTGTGTCGTCCTTCATTATGATGTCGTCAAGTTGAGTTGTTGTGATCGTATTATTGTCATTTCTTTCCTAATTTTAGAAGAAAAAAAAAGTGTACATGTTGTTCGTCGTATGTGTCGTAACGATCGGGGCCATTAGACCAAGGCAATGCTTCAAACAATGAAGGAGGGTCTCGATCAAGAAATCAAACCTCATCTGAAAATCAGGCCAAGGTGAAAGTTTGAATCGATGAAGGAGAGCCCAACTTGTTAATCAGGATGGAAGCAAAGTTCAAACAAGGAAGAAAGGCAAGGGTTTTAAGCATTTGCGAAAGGTTCCAAAGGATAAAAGGTTACGAGAATTTTGACCAAGTGTGAAGGAACCTTATAGCATGTAAAAACTATGAAGGAAAGGCTTGGTTTTGAATGCAATTAGCCATGTAAATTCTTGGCTCCTCCCTGTTAAGGTGCCAAGATCAAGACTCTAAGGTGAGTAGAGCAGTGCCTTAATCCAAGTCATGACCAATGCCATAAAACTAAATTCTAAGAGGCATGAAGTACGATGCTAAGAACTTATTTAAGAAAAACAAAAACCTACCTACCTAACATATCCAACAAGTGGGCTTATTAGATGGCATGGCATTGCGAATGGAACCATCTATGAGACTTATGCATGCATAGCATGGATATGATGGAAAATGTCATTGGGGTTTTGGAAGTAAATGGACAACGCACAACATCCACAATGACAATAAGATGTGTCTATGAGGGGCAAACACTACTTGAGGCACGAACAAAATTAGAGCAACATTCATCAATGTTGAAAGCACAATGGAAATATAACAATGAATGGGTTACCTATCTCCAATATCTATTTTGTTGCTCTACTTTATGGAAAGGCTCCTTCGTCCACGTTGTCACTGGGTCTTCACAAAGAATAATTTCTTAAATGCATTTGGGCTCACAAGCATGTGCAGAAGACACATCATGTTTGTCAATGAAGGTCAAATATGTATTTTTCATTTGCTCAAGATGTAATATCTACCCCGCTCTTCTCACTTTATTTTCTATCATAGTTGTCTTTATACTCTTCATTATCATCACTTCCTTGGAAATTTTCACTGTCATGGATACCTTGAAAATCCTCTTACTAACGCCAAATGTCCCTTCCTCATGATTAGACTAAAGATTTATGAGAAATTTTTCATCATTGTGATCGTGAGCAACTGAATATACTTTCTCATCAAGCATGGAGAACCAAACACTCTCTTTATCATGTTCAGATTTTTGATGTTGGGAATAATAGTCTTATTGGTTAGCAACCTCTAGATCAACACTAAAATTTGAGTATCGCTCATTCAAAACGATATATTTTATGAGAGCAAGAGGTTCATTAAATGTGTCATGAGTTTCATGACAAATGCACTACAAATCATCCTCTTCTTTGCTTGTATCATTCAATTGCCAACTATTGTTGCAAATGGAGAAAGGTAACCATCTGCCATTAATCTCAACAATTTCTTTCTCACTCTGATGTGTTGCCTTGGAAAGTTTTCCACCCTACATGTGTCTTTGAAATTTTATGAAATGTACAATAATGATGGGAATAGAGATTGGAGAAGGTACAAAGACAAATAGAGTCAAGTGGCATCTTAGAGCAACATGCAGAGAAAGTATTAAAACCAATGCCAACCTCCATAAGCAACAAATCTACTTGGGAAATACACCGCAACCAAATGTCAGGGAAAATGGTAAATAGTATGTTTCATAAAATTGGAATAACAAATTTTTTGATAGAGTTAGACAAGACTTTCTTTTCACAACAATTGCCATTGATCTTGACAATTTCTTTCTCACTTTGATGTGTTGCCAGAGTACAATAATGATGGGAGTAGAGATTGGAGAAGGTACAAAAGGAAAATAGAGTCCAAAGGCATCTTAGAGCAACATGCAATGGAAGTATTAAAACCAATGCCAACCTCCAAAAGGCCCAAAACTACTTGTGCAATCTCCTATAAAATTATATCAAAGATCATGGGAAGAACGACTAGAATAACCTCCTAGAGAAAATCATTTTAGACGAGAAAGAGAATTTCTTCAAGGAAAAATAATTGGAGAAAAACATTCTCATGGTTTAAGACACAATATGCAACCAAATGTTAGGGGAAATGGCAAATAGTGTGTCTGGTAGACTTAACAAATTTTTTGTTAGAGTTAGACAAGATTTTATTTTCACAACAATAAGAAATTTGGATTATTACCTCCCCATGGATTGCCCCTTCAATAAATGAAAGGTGAACTACCTTTTTCAGAGCCTCTAAAGGTCTTTGTTAGAGAAGCCCTCAGTATAGCCATAGATAAAGCAAGAATCAAAGGCCAACAATCTTTTTCAAAGTCATCTTTATTAGAGATGCCCTAGGTAGAGCCTTGGATAAAGCAAAGTGTATGGACCTCCTCTTTAAATTGGAATAGTTCAAGGTATAACACTCATAAATCATCAATTTCTGAATATACTCTTCCCCTCAAAGGGGCCTCTATAATCATAAAGCTAGAATACTCAAACAAATTATCTCCTCATATGTGCAAGCACAAGGGGAGGGGGGTTAACAAAAAATGTGCATACAATATGGATGAAACCACCCCTACAAGGATAGTGGAAATACTCTTTCAAATCATTTCTTCAAGGCTTGGACGCTATAGCATTAAAAACCCATAAAGTCTCATAGTAGACTCAAACCTTGAAAAAGTAAAAAAACTAACCATGTGGGGATTCATTGGTTAAACCCTCATGGTCATTCAATGTTGACCAAATGAATGGTACCAATGTTCCCTATATATGTTCCAAAAAAAAATTATAAATCGAGGTAAAAATGTTTGGTGAAAACCCCAAGTATAATGGATCTCTGCTCTAGAGGTAAATAAAAAGCTCAATACATATAGTAAACAATGTTTTATCTTGTCTCCTAGGGATGGAAATAATATCACATCAAAGGAGGATAGCTTCCTAAGCAAACCCCAAGAAAACACTCAAATGGAAAGCATTCTACTATGGTTAGAGGACCAAGGTGCTCGTATACTTTATTAACAAACATCTCTCGATACCAATCCAAATTATTAGAGGACCAAGATGCTCATATACTTTATAAACAAACATCTCTTGATACCAATCCAAATGGTTAGAGGGCTAAGGTGCTCATATACTTTATTTACAAACATCTCTCAATACCAATCCAAATGGGCAATGGATAGGATGGATCTATCCTCCCAATCTTCCCTAAGATCTAAATGAAAATTGGGAAACCCTTTTAAAGATTCTCAAAGGACTATTGTAGTACCCAAATTTTGACAACATGAGGACACTAATAAAATCAAGCTATGAAGTTATATGAGAGGGTAAATGGAGACCACCCTACCCCACCTCCTTTCAAAACTCTCCACAAAAAATCTAGAGCAAAGAATCAATTCCAAAAGTTACTACTCTTTGTCTTCTTGCTAAAACAAAATTCTCATAGAAAAATCTTCAAAAAGAAAGAGGCACCCAAGGGGAAAAAATTCCAAAAGAGAGGTATCCAAGGGCCATCAATCTACCCATCGTGAAGAAAAGAATAAGAAAATTCAATCCATTTACTTTTCAAACACCTAGAGCATTCCCAATGCTAATTCTAAAATGTAGGCTTTCTAAGGTCCAAGGATAAGCAAGGATAAGCAAGGATAAGCCTTCCTTGTGTGAAGAACAAGGGCCTAATCCAACATAACAATTACCCTCACTCCCTAAGAGGTAAGCCATTGTCAACCAAATGTGGAATCTCCTTACAATATTTATTGCTTTGAAGAAATGGTTTATGGGAAATAAGCTACCCATGAGAACTAATCTCTCTCTTTGTCTCCTTAAGACAATAATTCTAGCTAAGTGTAGAATCTCCTTCAAAGATTTCTTCCATCGGAGACATGGCTTGCAAAAAATAATGGCTTCTTTAACAACCAAAGGGAAATTGCAATCATTGCCACCTCGATATAATAAAAGTGGCTCCTGGAGGCCAAATAATCAATGGAATAGAGGTCCTCCTGGCCCCCTAAAGAAATAAGACCCCGGATTATAAATATATATGGAATCGAGGAGGCAAAAGGGTGTGAGTAAATGAAACCAGTGAGTGTGGTGCTAGTTGGAATCCTGAGCCAGATGTTGTAGCATCCTTACTTGCATCCCTCCCTATCCTTGCATTTCTATTTGTTCCTTTGAGTGATGATCCTACAAGATTTGCTTATTGAACAATAGCTCTAAAAAGGAATCTCCTTCCAGATGTTGTATCATCCTTACTTGCATGCCTCCCTATTCTTGCATTTCTATTTGTTCCTTTGAGAGATGATCTTACAAGATTTGCTTATATTGAACAATATCTCTAAAAAGGAATCTTCTTCCAATATTTCTTGCTTTGAAGTTATGGTTTATGAGAAATAAACTAACATGAGAACTAATTTCTCTCTCCTCAAGACAAACTAATTCTAGCCAAGTGTAGAGTCTCCTTCAAAGATTTCTTCCATCAGAGACATGGCTTGCAAAAAATAATGGCTTCTTTAACAACCTAAGGGAAATTGCAATCATTGCCACCTCAATGAACAATATTTCTAAAAATTATAAATTGGGAGACACGAGAGATAACTACTTAGAACAAGAATTTACATGTAAAAAAATTACTTAGAACAAGAATCATAAAGTCGTTTAAAACTTGCTAAAAAATGACTTCTTTAACAACCCAAGGGAAATTGCAATAGTTGACAACTCAATGAACAATATTTCTAAAAATTATAAATTGGGAGACACAAGAGATAATTACTTAGAAGAATTTACATGTAAAAAAATTACTTAGAACAAGAATCATAAAGTTGTTTAAAACTTGCTAGTATCTAGATTATGTTTTCTTATTCTAATAATGTTGCTCTATTTTTGTTTCTGTATAAAGTCCCCAATATTTTAACTTGGCGCCTTTCCTTACTTGTGGGGGAATTTTGTTGACAGGTTCTATTATTTCTTCAAATCGAAAAATTAATTTCTTAAATGTTTATGGCCCCTGCATGGAACGTAAAGCTTTCTGGACCAATCTTTCAAACAGTGGTATACTCTCTCTTCAAAGCCTTGTGCTAGCCAACGATTTGAATTTGACTCTTTCTAGTGGTGAAAGTTGGGGAGGCGCAACCAGCTCAAGTCAACTATCAAGCTTTTTTGGCACACTCTTCCTCTCTCATAAACTCGTTGATGTTCGCCCAAACAAACTCATTCCGACTTGGCAAAATGGATGCACAGGAGCAACTTTATAGCGAAGCGTCTGAATAGATTTATGGTGGTGAAGAATCTTCTTCTGGATGGTCGAATATTTCGCCCCTGGGTTGAATACTTCTTTGTTTCTAACCATGCCCCTATTTTGTTACAACTAGAGAGCTCTACTTTCCCCAAAGCATACCCCCTTACAAATTCAATCTTCTTTGTCTTTTTGATAAAGACTATAACAGTTTGGTCACAACCCTGTGGATCGACCAAGTTTATCACCAGGGAGAAGATATCCAACGACGATTTTTATGGAAGCTAAAGGACCTGAAATTGCTCACCAAAAGTTGGTTAAAGAAACAACGGGCTCGAGAATTTAAGCACTTGGAATTATTTGAATTAAAAATTATAGATTTGTTAAAGGAGATCGCGGATGGTAATTTTCAACCGGAGAAAGAAACCCTCATCAGATTTGAATCCGAAAGAAACAAAATCCTCAAGGCACGGGAGGATCGATGGTGCCTCAAAAGCAGAGCTCTTTGGGCACAAAGCGGTGACAAAAACACTAAGTTTTTCCACCATTTCGCTAATCAGAGGAGAATCAGTAAACATTTGTGGGCAATTAAAGACGACTCGAACATGCAAAATCAAAATGTAATATCAAAGGAGACTGAAAAACATTTTAAGAATTTTTTCAATAACAATGATACGGTTTCTATCAGTGAACATGTAAAAGTGGTTGGTTTTTTTAACAATTGGCTGAGTGAGGAGGAAGCTAAAGAGCTMTGTGTGTCGGTCACTGCTCTGGAACTAAAATCAATCTTATCACAATTCAAAAAGGATAAAAGTCCAGGCCCGGATGGTTGGACTGTGGAATTTTTCTCTCATTTTTTTGAATTGATAAGTGAGGATCTTCTGGCACTAGTGGAATCGATTAGAGCTGGTGGACGCATTACTGGAAATCTTAACTCCACGTTTCTGACTTTAATTCCAAAATCCAACAAACCTCAGACTTATGGAGACTACCAACCGATTTCTTTATGTAATCTGGTTTACAAATTAATCTCAACAGTTATAGCTAACCGCATTAAGCCGATTTTATCAAGGAATCTCTCAACAGAACAGTTTGGCTTTCTAGAGGGGCATTTGATCCATGATGCAATTGGAACAACTCATGAATGCATTCATAGCATCAAACAAAAACATTTAAAGGCCCTAATACTTAAACTAGACCTTCAAAAAGCCTATGATTGCATCAACTGGGACTTCCTAAGACTGATCTTAATCCAAGTGGGATTTGGGACTCAATTGACTAACTGGATTCTAGAATGTGTTAGCTATGTGTCCCTGGTTGTCTTAGTTAATGGAGAGGCCACCAACTTTTTCAAGATTGGCAGAGGCCTTCACCAGGGATGCCCACTCTCTCCCTTACTCTTCATTCTTGTGATGGAAAGCTTGAGTCGACTACTAAAATCCAGTCAAAGTGAAGGCTCATTAACTGGAATTAAAGTTACCAGATTGACAAAAATTCTCCATCTTTTTTTTGTTGATGATGTGCTACCGATGACTAATGCAACTTTGCAGGAATGGCAAGAGATCAAGCACATCATTCATTTGTTTTGTTCAGCCTCGAGCTTAAAAGTAAATCTACTATACACTTTTCGGGTCTTGAGGAGGCTGATCTTCCTCCCTTCAAGCAGATGCTCCCGTATAAGTTCACTGATCTAGAGGGGGGGCTTCAAGTTACCTAGGGTACTTCTTAAAAGTTGGAGTTCAAAGCACTGAAGATTGGATGTGGCTCTTAACTAAAGTGGAAAAGAGGATCAGTCACTGGGGCTATAGATGGTTGTCCCTGGGAGGTAGACATACTCTTTGCAAAGTTGTACTTGAAAGCTAGCCTGTGTACTGGTTAGCACTGGTTGTTGTACCTATATCCATTCTTCACAGATTAAGGAAGCTACTTTTTAATTTCCTGTGGAAAGGAAATGCAGATGCTCACCATTACCATCTTACTAATTGGGAAACTCTCACTCGTCCAAAATGATTTGGGGGATGAGGATTCCTCAACATCTTTACATTCAGCAAAGCATTGACGACTACAACGCTCTGGAGAGCACTTACAAGTGTCGGGTTGTGGCAAAAGGTTCTAAAAGAAAAGTATCTCCATTCTATGTCAATTGTTAAATGGCTCCGCTCAGAATCGTTCGCTCAACCCTCAACTTCTAAAATCTGGAAGGGTCTACTGAAATCGGTTCATATAGATCGAGAGGGACAGAATTCTAGATTTGGGCTTTAATTCGATCCTGTCTCCACTCCTTCGAACTGCTCTACACCAAAAACATATAACAGTGCTCGGACATGCATGGAGAACACAACAACGAGATCCTTTTTCACCCCAGTGGATTGGCAGCTTCGAATTAGAACTCTCGAGGGATCTGGCTTCGAAGTGGGACCGATTCAAGCAAGCCCTTCATTCCTCGAGCATCATCTTAACAAAAAACGATGATGAATTACAATGGATCAAGGGGGATGCTTCCGAGGTTATTACCTCAAAAATGCCTAGTGCACCACTCAAAACCTGTTGACAGTTTCTGGTTGCAGAAGAACTTTTGGAAGTGGGACTTACAGTTGAAGAGTTAACTCTNGGAGAACACAACAACGAGATCCTTTTTCACCCCAGTGGATTGGCAGCTTCGAATTAGAACTCTCGAGGGATCTGGCTTCGAAGTGGGACCGATTCAAGCAAGCCCTTCATTCCTCGAGCATCATCTTAACAAAAAAGATGATGAATTACAATGGATCAAGGGGGATGCTTCCGAGGTTATTACCTCAAAAATGCCTAGTGCACCACTCAAAACCTGTTGACAGTTTCTGGTTGCAGAAGAACTTTTGGAAGTGGGACTTACAGTTGAAGAGTTAACTCTTTTTGTGGCTGGCAACCAACAATAAGATTCTATCATGGCCTAACCTCCAGCGAAGAGGTTGGGAAGGCCCTAGCAAATGCATCATGTGCAAAACCGACAGTGAAACTATTGAACATCTACTCTTGCACTGTACCTTTACCAAAACCGTGTGGAACTTGATTTACACATTAAGAAATTATAGTCAAAAGTGGGGTGGAAGCAGTTTGAATGACAGTCTATCCAAGTGGACAGCAAACCGATCAACACCAACTACATTAGCTCCTTTAGTTTGTTGGTATGTCTGGCTTGAAAGAAATTCAACGATCTTAAATGAGAAAACCCCCCCGACGTTGTCAGTGATGGTAAGATCGCTTGGTTCAGTCCACAAGCCTGTGAAATAATTAACAAATCCTCACTACGCTCCTGCTTTATTAATTAATTTTTTGAATTTCCTGTGGCTTGCTTTAATGGTGCAGCTAAGGCAAATGGTCAATGTTGTGGCGTTGGAAGCACAATTAAATTTTCGACCTCTTTGGTTCATAAATGGTACCTAAACTGTGGATTCGACACAAATACCAAGGCGAAATTAATGGGTGCTTGGGCTACATTATTCTTAGCAAACCTTCTTGCTCTCTCGAAGATTCAAATTATGGGCGATTCTAAGATAATTATCGAATGGTTGAATGAAAGGAAGTGAGTTACGTGTTAGCTCTCTCGAAGGCTGGAAAAAAAGAATCTGAATTGTTATGAACACCTTCGAGAGCTTAAAACTCTTCCACATTTACCGAGAATTCAATAAAGAAGCAGATGAGCTATCAAAGAAAGCATTAAAAGAACCAAAGGGTTACATCACGCTTCACCTATGGATTGAAGGAGTGGAGGGACAAAGTCGGCACATCAATATCTATTAATTCTATATTACTTCTCACATTCTTGATCACTGTATGAGTGGTTTGCTGTAATATTTCTACTAGCCAGGAATTGTTGATAAGCGAGGACTTTTAGTCTCCTCTTCTAGCCCGAAAAAGATCCAATCATCATAGATGCACTCATATCTTTGAGAAACATTAGTATAGGGGTATATGTATGTAACAAACAAGATATTTTTGCCTTGTGTTACTGATTTGTTTTAGTGCACGACATCATCCTTTTTCAAGATATTTTGTACAACTCGAATGTTAAAAATTATATTTTCTTAATATAATTTGTGAAATTTTCTTCTAGAAAAAGTCCCATTGCTCGAAAAAGTATGATAGACTGAACTTTCATAAGAAAGTATGCTAAACTGAACTTTCATGAGAATACATGTTAGGAAGTTTCCACATTAGTTGTGGGATTTTTATTTCCTTCAAGAAATTTAAATAGTAGATAAGCTAGAGCTTGAGAAGACAATGATCATGGACAAGTCTTTCTTGACAAAATGCTAAGGGCATTTAAAGAATATAATTATCCATTCCACTATTAATAAAAATTGTTTTTTCTAGAAAATAAAATATATATTATAAATAAATAAATTATTAGAACAACATAAATGGCTTAATCAATTGAGTCCAACATCAAACCGAGGAGCAATTTATGACCCACAAGGGAATCTAATAATCTAGATACTCAAGGTCTTGGAGTCACTACCAATCTAATAATCTAGATACCCAAGGTCTTGGAGTCACTACCAACAAAATAGCAAAGGCTCTTGCCGCGTTCTAAGGAATTGGTTCAATCTAATAATCTAGATACTCAAGGTCTTGGAGTCACTACCAACAAAATAGCAAAGGCTCTTGCCACGTTCTAAGGAATTGGTTCAAAGGCTCGTGCCAAGTTCTAAGGAATTGGTCTTTTAAAGAATTTACGGGCTTCAAAGACTAAAGTGGGAAACCCCCCACTTGGTAATCTAATAATCTAGATACTCAAGGTCTTGGAGTCACTACCAACAAAATAGCAAAGGCTCTTGCCACGTTCCAAGGAATTGGGGCCTTTCAAGAAATTTAACAACTTCAAACACTGAAGTGGGGGACTCCCTTGTTCACAAGGGAATCTAATAATCTAGATACTCTCGGTCATGGARTCACTACCAACAAAATAAAGAATCTAATAATATAGATACTCAAGATCATGGAGTCACTACCAACAAAATAGAGAATCTAATAATCTAGATACTCAAGATCATGGAGTCACTACCAAYAAAATATTAATGGCTCTTGCCACCACGTTCCAAGGAATTGACCTTTTGAGGAATTTAAGGCCTTCAAATATTGTAGTGGGAGACTCCTCTTTGATAGTTGTGGGTTACTTCAAGAGAAAAACTCACCATATGCATATATATCCCCAAATAATTGAAAGGTCCGGGCATCCTCTTGAAAGGAATGGATGAGTGTCTCCTCAAAATGAAAATTCTACATAATAGCAAAGTGGAAGGCAAATGCAGCATATCATCAAAAAGGAACACTGAGTATATACAACATTTGTCAAAGGTGGAAGAGGTTTGTGTATTTCTCCCTCTCCATAAACGTCAAAGGCAAATGCATTAAAAAAAATAACTAAGGATATACAACATCAGTTAAGGATGGAAGAGGTGTATGTATTTCTCCCTCCATAATCATCAAACAAAACCAACAATTGCATCCCTTAAACCGTGCACTAATTCACTTATTGCATTGCAAGATGGAGACAAGGAAAAGCTCCACAAAGGGGAGTATAACCCCTATCACATGAAATTTGAAATCCCCCTTCAAGCAAATATCACCACAGAGAGGAAAATACCCCTTGGTAGGTCCACAAAATGATACTTTATTTGAACTCCCTATGCCAACTCCTTGGATGGAACAAGGGAAATGGGTGCAAACTCCTCATCGAACAAGTGGCCAAAACACTTTTGCTTATTATCTAAATCAAGGCTTATAGGTGCCAAGTGAAACAAGAAGGGAAAATGCTTCTACTAATAATCCACATCATGGCTTTTATAGGTGCCAACTGACACAGTGGCCCATGCAAGTATAAGTTAAAGTTTGACAAAGAGAATTAGAATTGTTGCCACCAGAGATTCTCAACATGCGTGTATGGAACAAAAAAGATGATAGATAAGTTTAGAGATGAAGGGGCTAAATATATAACTTTAAACCAAATTGCACGCATGTTAAATAAATAATGGAATGGGCAAGAACCAAAAGGAAGAGTTCCTATGATTCATTGGAGTAGGAAAAGGATGTCTCTATTCTTCATTGAAATTGAAAGAGAATAATTTGCAAGGCATAGACCAAGAGAAATAGTTCCAATGATTCATTTTAGTCGGAAAAGGATGTCTATTCTTCGTTGAAAGTGAAAAGAGAATAATTTGCATGCCTTGTAGACTACTATTAACAAAACAAAACTTTGAAAACGTTGTCAAACGATTGGTTGAACCATAACCAACCTCCAGCTACAAAACAAAATCCATAATCTTATTGAAATCAGTCTAACACTACATATTTGAGACAATAAATATAAACAAGAAATGGACCACAATGTACAAAGAGTATGTCCGATGCTCGGGGTGCTGAACAGAAAGTGGCTGAAACAGATATGAGATAATATTAAACTCACCCTACTTGTTTCGTACAAAATAAGCAAGAAATGGACCCACATGTTCAAGAAATCCAACGCTTATTATGGTCCCGATAGCAAAGCCATTGACATTACTATGAGATGATATCAAACTCTTCCTACCCTTCAAACTAAAAGAATGGGCAAGAAATGGACATAATCAAGAGTATGTCCAACACTCGAGGAGACTAGCATAAAGCAGCTGAAACTGCTATGAGATGATAATAAACTCAGCCAACTCAAGAGCAGCCTAATAATGCAAAAAATGAGAAAGGTTTGACATCAAAAGTTTGTAACAAACCCTTTTATCTCCCACCCACTCTCGATCATTCTCACATCACCTGTTCAACCATCCACCTTCCATTGCTTTGCTGTTGTCTCTGCATCCTTTGGATATCCTTTCATAATATTTGCCCCTCATAGCATTACCTAACCCATTTTCTCCCAAGTCTCCAGCTGTGCTACATATGGTACCCAGATCATTTACAACAAGCCCCAACAGTCATAGAAGCCCATCTCACAACCTCCATCAATATGTTCATGGGCTTTAGGGAGTGAAGAGCCTAATACAAAGGACTAGAGCGTGAACACATGGGAGCAGCAAACAAAGGGTTACAATTTACAGTCTTGGTGGACAAGATGGATATGCCAACACAAAATAAACCTAGGTATGGGCAAGACTTGCCCTTCTGTGTGGCTGAATCCAAGGTCAGACACCCCTGTAAAACAGATCACCCTTCCAACTCTATACAACGCTTCTAAATCTGATCATCGTCGTAACTCGGGGTGAATTGCAATTATTAATGGGGACTCACAGGAGTAAAAGTTCAAATTCTGAAAATTAAGATTTGAGAACAATTGATGGTAATGGCATGCAACAAGACACACTCACAACATGTATAATGGCATGCAACAAGACACACTCACATGTATAATGGCCTGCAACAAGACACACTCACCCCTGTAAAACAGATCACCCTTCCAACTCTATATGATGCTTATAAATCTGATCATTGTCGTAACTCTGGGTGAATTGCAATTATTCATGGGGACTCACAGGAGTAAAATTTCAAATTTTGAAAATTAAGATTTGGGAACATTTGATGGTAATGGCATGCAACAAGACACACTCACACCATGTATAATGGCATGCAACAAGACACTCACACACTGTATAATGCCATGCAACAAGACACTCACACCATGTATGTATACATAGGGATTAGAGAGTAAACCAATTTCAAGGTTCTGATGCATATGCTATGTTTGACAGGACTGTCAAAAGGGATTTAATGACCTTTTATGTAATGCCCTTCTGCAGGCAAGTACAACATTGTCCTACAATGATAGGGGTAAATCACATCACAATTAATAATATTCAAATAATTAATTAACAGCTTGATAATAAAAAAAAATACCTTGATTAACAGTTTTTGCCCATACTCTGCCAAAGAGAATAAATCCAACCAACGAAACAAATATGACATAAAAAATGCCTCCTATAATATCAATAGACTACAACAAAAACTGATCTATACTTCAGGCATGCTTGTAATTATTTCAAGGATAAACCAGATTTATCCATCAAAATCTTCTACAATTTAGACCTCAGGCATTTCATGTCCAGCTTAGCACCAGAAATCAACCTTTACAAGCATTTATTCAAATTCTAGTTAAAGTATTTCAAGAAAAGTAAAATCCAAGCATACCACAGTTTCTTGAATCCTGGCTAGATATGGTCATGAATTTCACAAATCACGAATGCAGATTAAAAACGATAATCAAAAAACATGTAGAATTAATGCTTGCCTTAGTTGGATGGCAATTCTTCTTCCACCAATATCATAATCAAAGCGGCACATACACTAAAACACATTAAGTCACCATATGACTAATATTAAACACATTAAGTCCACATCAACCAAAACTTGAAACATCCTCGTAAACAGATCATACAAAATAAAAATTAGCATTGTAAGAGTAATACAACATCTGCTGCAGTAACAAAATGAACATAAATGAAACAAGACACATAAATTGCAAAGAAACAAAAAAATATCAAAATTACATCCAAACCCACACATTATTCATGGTCCAATCAATCAACTTACAGTTCACATACATATTATCAAAAACAAACAAAATTTGCTCAAAGCTAAGAAATCAACACATATAATTGTAGCATACCAAATCCTTATTAAGCAATTTTTTGAGACATCTAGTATGAGAATCTATCTCACAGAAACAGTAACACAATCAACTACATGATTGCATCGACATACCAGTTAAAACATATAGATGAGGCAAATATTTCCTTTGCTTTCAAAATCTGCACTCTTTAATGCATTTTACCTTTTTTCTCTTTCAAAATCCTCTTAACTAATTAGAGCTCAAGGCAGTACCACAATCAAGTACATGATGACCTCAACATTCCAATAACATTGTCATATAGACAAAGCAACTATTTCCTTTTGATTTCAAAAACTGTACTGCTTTATGAATCTTCACAGATCTCTACTGCTTTATTGAATATTCAAATGCTCTCTTTCATAAAATCTTCTTGGCTATTTAGCTCAATATATCCTTGATCTGCATAAAGCAGTATTCAGCAAATCATCTCCTTCGATGTATTTTTACAATTACAATGCAAAACATGATTACCCAATGCCAGTTATATTTTCAAAGAAATAACGAGAATATTTCATTGTATTTCAAGCACTGCACTCCTTTATATATCTCTAACTATTTTCCCTTCATAAAATTATCTTATCTAATGAGCTCGAGGTAGCTTTTAGTTGCAATTTTACAATATCAAGCAACAAGTCCATTTGCTGTATATTCAAAATCAAGGTTTATCAATAACTAATCATTTCAGAAGATTGATGCTTCCCACTCCTCCCACCAACACTATTCTCTGAGAACGTATTGCAGTGTTGATAATCAATAACAAATCTAAACTCTGGCTTGGGCAGAGCAGATCCAGAGTCCAACTTCTACTCAACAATAATCTTGTGAATAGGCATTTGTTTTTTCCTTTTAGCTTAGAAGATTGGTGTGCCATTCCCCTACTGATTGTTAATCATATTCAATACTGTCGTGCACAGCATTGATAAAAGACATAACAAATCTTATATGCAAATTGTGCAGAGTAAATTCTCTGAACACAACTTGCCCCTTCAGCATTTATTTTCTAATTTCAACAAAACTATGTTGAGGTACCACCCAACGTGGCTTGGATTTAGCTCTTATCAATCACCCACCAATGTGTTCAATTGATTCCTCCAAAGTTTTGGCTAAAAATTTGTGTGAAACAAACTGTCTATCATAGAGCTTAGACAAAAAGAGTTTGGCCTTGCATGAATCTCTCAAGACTAGCCGCAGCTAAGAGTACAGAAAGAAGAGCTATAAACATTACAGATTCTCACCTTTCCTAACATAACAAAGCTACTAAATTCATACCGTATCACTAACTACCTTAGAACTTATATTAAATAAATTGCAACCCCTTCAAAAATCTAAGTTGCATGGACCTAGTTGAAAAAGGTGTTAGGGTATTCAAGGCTTCTGATGGATAGGGCTTATATCCATTATCAAATTTCAAAATTGGCTTTAGGCCCTATAATGGAAAAACCTCTGGAGGTAAAAAGACAGTTTTTTGAAATCTCCTTTGCTCATATTTACAGGAAATTCAATACAAAGCATATCTCCTTTCAAAAGAAGCTATTTCTTTGCAAGAAGGTACGATGTCAGAGCACGAACTCAGAGAAAATGTTCTTTTTCTGAATCTGTTAAATCCCTTTTTTGATGGGATCTCTAGCCTGTTTATTCTGAGCAGATGTCTGTTTAGTTTAGGACAAATCTCTTGAATGACAATTTCAGAAAAGGATACTTCTGTATCAGGATCCTGAGGTTCCATGGAGGATCTTATTTGATGAAGGAAGACTGAATTATGTTGCAGTAGGTTAAACTAAAGACATTTTGATAAGATACCTAAGAGCCAAAAGGCTAGCTAATGAATAGCTAATAACATTTAAGAACCTTGCCTTTCAAATGTTTAGCGCTTCCAGAAATTTTGCGACTAGAAGTGCTCAATGATTGAGATACTTCTTGTAACTGATACTAAAGTCTGTGTTAACCTAAAGACTATGTTAGATTCGAAAACAAAGCGTATAATTATGTTAATTCAATTCAAGCTTATTCCCATTCACCCCTACCTTAGGTCGAGGGACTTCACGTTACTTCAACAAGGTTTATGCGTTTCTAATTCTCACACAAGCAACCAGGCAATTAACAACAAACAATTTCAAGATAAAACGGTTGAAGAATGTTTTCATCAAATGACCCACGGAAACATTTATGTTTCAGTCATTTTTCTATGGATCAACTTCAACCGAGTCTAGTTAGCAGTTTTATCCTGTTCTATCTCACTTGCCCTTTATAAAACTAACCTTGCAAGAAATGCTCCAAAGTTTTGTTCCCATCAAATCTACAGGTGGAGATTTTAATGGAGTTTAGCAATATTATCTTAACTGAAATTTGTAAAACCAACCCTGGCAGTTGACCCAAAGTTTTATTGCAACCTCTTCCATAAGATAAGATAACCGTTCGCAAATTTCTCTAGGCACTGCCTATGCAAACGGTTAAAACTACCTATGCAATAGACACAATGTACCTATATTACTTAGACAACGCACGTAGCGAACATGACATGGCATGAACTACATGGTGTATAATGTTTTTCCCTAGGCTGGACATATCAGACCATGCTAAGCCCCTCTGATAGTTATCAACAAAATTGGCCTGATCAAGTTAATTTTTATTCAAATAAACTGTGACCGGAAAGCCATTTCAATTTTTCAATTCCAATAAAACTAGGATATAGTCTACACAAAAATTAATAAAAAAATTGAATCTCGCAGATATTTTTTCCATTTTGCAGCAAATAGATTTTGCTAAACACGGCAATTTAAGGGGTAAGCATAAACATAACATTTAAAAGATCTTTACAAAAGGAATTCCAAGCAAGTAAGAATTAAACAAAACTAATCATTATATTTCGGCTCTCAGAAGTTCAAAACCGGGTATACTTGCAAAAGTTGCAGCAAACATACAAATATCCCAAAACCCTAAACTTTAAGGTGTCCTTAAATGAAAATAATCAAGTTGAGTTCAAAAATATCAAAAACTGACTCGAATACCCTAACAAAAATACCACGACTTGTAAGACTTCAACGATAGGACTTCTGGAAACGTGCACGCGCACCGCGACCTCCGAACTTCTTTGGCTCGCAGCGCCTGGGATCCGCCACCAGAAGAGTCCTGTCATACCTGACGAGGATATCCTTTATCTCCTTCTTTGACTGCTCGTCCACGTACTTCTGGTAGAAGGCAACCAGGGCCTTCGCAATGCTCTGCCGAATGGCGTAGATCTGCGAAGTGTGTCCTCCTCCTTTCACTCTGATTCTCATATCGACGCCAGCGAAGCGGTGGCGTCCCAATAGAAGAATGGGTTCGAATGCCTTGTAACGGAGAATCTCAGGTTCAATTAGCTCAATGGGGCAGCCATTGATCTTGATCAAACCTCGGCCCCGCTTGCAGTATGTTACAGCTACGGCCGTCTTCTTCCGACCGAAGCACTGAACGGAATCCACTGCCGCCATAGTTTAATGCTTGCTACCTGACGTTCCTCCCTCTCGATCTCTCTTTCTGGATTTCCCGTGGCCTTCAGCACTCCAATTCCATGCGAAACAATCTCGGAAAGAAAGAAATAAGGTATGAAAAGTGACTGGAGTTTTCAAAACCCTAACCCTAGAAACTATAAACTCTCACACTATAGCTCGGGTTAGTTCTTAACCTATGTTTGGGGTTTGTATACGACGAGTGTTGGGAGGGACACTAATTTCTATTGCGAATACTGGGGGTTATTTAATCTGTGAAGTGATATCTCCAATTGGGCGTAAAAAGGGGGAGAACTTGATTGGTTGGAATTTAAAAATTTAATTATTAAGAAAAAAAAATCCTTACGTTGTAGGATTTGGCGATACTGATTTAGATTTTTAATTCATTTTTCTATAATTTAAGTTGATTCATAATGAGGTAAAATTGTTGGTCGTTGTAGTGTTCAAATAAAAAAAAACTTTGATTACAAAAATTTTTTATCAAAATTGTATTAAATTTGTTGTTGAAAAGAGGATTTTTTTTTCATGTAAGTTTAGCTTAATCCCATAAAAATGAACGAGGATAGTGATCACGGCACACAAGTTGAAGTTGTGTGCTAGTATACTTTGGCAAGCTCCATGTGTATGGTAGGTGATATACTTTGGCAAGCTCCATGTGTATGGTAGGTGATAAGTGGGCGGTACCACATGAAACTTCGCCATTCAATCCACATTACCCACTAGACTCTATTATATGCCTTAAAAAATGCAACCCTACACCACAAAACTACACTCGATAATGAGTATCATCTACCCATAAAAACTCTCCTATCTCCCCAGTGTAAACATTAAACAAGTGTTGCATGGCACCGTATCTCTCAAGTATAAACATTAAACAAGTGTTGCATGGCATCGTAGTTCATGTCGGGTTGAATTGGGAATAAATGCACAGGGATGGGGAAAAACTAGCGGAGGTACATGGAAACTGCAACGGAGATGTGGCAAGCAACATGAAGCACAAGTGGTATCCATGCAGTAAATGACACGTGGCCCCTAGAGTCCCCTTTATTTTTTGAAACTATATAATCTATTTTGCTATGTTCAAAATTTATGTCTATTTTGTCTCTATATGTGTGAGCACAAAAAAAGTTATATTAAAATTAAATAAACACAATTTTTTGACATTCAGCATAGTGGAAGATAAAAATCTATGAGGACATATATATAAAAAGAGATAAAAACAGTTTTGAAATTAAATAAACACAATTTCTTGACATTCAACATAGTAAAAGATAAAAATTTATGAGGACATATATATAAAAGGAGATAAAAAACAGTTTTATTTGAAATATATCAAAAAATAATATTGTTTGTTATATATTCCTGGAAATTTAAATGTGTTTGTCATATAGATTGGGATTGGGGCTCCCGCAGACCATAAGAGAAATATGTACARGAAATAGGACTATGGAAAGAAGAAGTGGGCGACGGTAGAGTGTAATACCTGAAAAGAATAAATTGAAAGGTATCAGTCTTTGGCTAGACATTTCTATTTAAAAAAGTGGAATAACTGGATTGATAAAGAAAGCAGGATGTGATCAATATAGATTTACAGTGATGATACATATCACCCCTTTTGCTATTTGCTTGTTGATGTCTTTTTATTGTTGTCATCGATGGCTACCGGAATCATGGCAACTGCTTGTTGCCTTTCGTCGGCGACCTACTTCAATTCCCTCTCGAGCCATTCTTCAATGTAGCTTCTCAAGGGGGCGACGTTGATCTCATTCCGAAATTTTATGTTGAAAAGTTCATTTTGTAATTCTCTTAGATCGATAGAAAGATTACGCAAAGCTTGATCAATTTGTTCATTCTATACTGAATAGTTGACTAGCCAGTTGTCGATGTCATCTTCACCACATTCAAGGACACTGTAAAACTTTTCCAAAGACAACGCCTTAAAAATATCAACCTGTTTATCGAAGGCTTGCTTAGTTAAGGGCAAGGAGTTGACGATTAAGTTGGGGTCTTGGAAGTCGTTGGTCCTTCCGGCTAAGTCTATTTTAGTCAGCTTTGTGAATAATTTTTCTTTCTTTGATATGGCGTGTTCACATGACTGGACAATGAGATACAGGTTCTTCACTTTTTCTTTCCATCGTGCATTTAATTGAGTGATCAGGTGTTTGGATGGGAGATCTTGTTGTCTTCTTCTCGTTTCCGTCATGTTGTTGACAATGGTGCCAAAAGGAAGGACCATGTCTAAATAGAAACGTTCTTCATTTTGTAATTCCGCCTGCAAATGTTCGAGCAAATTATCTGCCCTCGTTCTAAGGGAAGCCATGGTTTGTGATGTTTCCCACGACTCAGCAATCAGGTTCATTCTTTTCTTGATATTATTCTCTACATATCCTCTACACGATGCGAGGAGGCTGGAGGATCATTTTAACTTGGTTGTAGGGGTAGCAGGCATGGCTATTGCCAAAGGACCGGCAAGCAATGGCATAGGAATCAAAGTTTCTTCCAATTCCTTGACCCGGTCCTTCAATCCGGCATTCTCGGCCTCAATGCCCCCAATGGAATCATCAAGGGCATCTGTGGTCGCTATGTGAAGTCGACAGATTTGGGACGGTCGCATGTTCGCAAGGTTAACCTCTGAACGAGATTTTCCTTTCTTATTTTTTACATCTTTTTTTTCAATAATTAATTTTTTGGACTGGCTGTCAAAAATAGTGCTCTGGAACACGAAGGATTCATCTTCGTCAAAATTATCAGTTTCAGCTATGTCCATTGGACGACTATGTTGGATCGTGTCTCCGGGTTGATCAAGGTTGCGGAATACACTATCCAGATCGGGCTCAAGTTCCATGTTCTCACTCTCAATTTCGGGCTCTTCCGCCTGTCCCACAATTTTTTTTCTCTTCTTGTCCACGAGAAGCTTGTGAGAACTATCAATTTTAGGGTGAGGAGGGTCGTTATATCCTCCTCCGTTTGAAGAATTATGAGTTGTTTTGTTGCTATGGTGGGCCGTTGGAGCGATGCTCCGAGATGTCATACTTTTGGGAGTGTTATCCGCTGATTGAACACTCTTCTCACTGGGGCCTTTTCCCTGTTGCTTGTACAATTCAGTGGTGCTTTGCAGTGTGTCTAGGTCGTCGGCATCAGAAGGAGGAGCGTTGTCGTCGGTGTCTCTGTTTTCAGTCAGGTGTTTTTTGAAAAGAGAATTGTCGAAGCCAAGTGTTTTTAAATGTTCTAAAAAAATGTATTAGGGTCAAACCCTCTTAGGCTTTCAACATATCTTAGGTTCAAGTTGTTGAAATGGGCTGCGAATTCGTCAATTTTGTTGATGTTCCTCAACACAAAGTCCCCGACTTTCCAAGGTAGAGGAATGAACTGTTTTTATCTCTTCTCTTGGAATAGATGCAACCAGTAGTTGTATTGCCTTGTTATTTTTGTAACAAACATTATGTCCGTAATGTGACATGGAAGGAGAGCAGGTTTTTCCCTAGAGCCAAAAATCCTTATCACGGTGTAATTATCCATATGTTAAAGTGCCCACTTCCTATCGAAAAACCTGGTTGCATGGTTAGATATGCGGGGAGCATCTTCTCCTAACAACAAAACTTTGAAAACAGACACAAAGCCATTAAAAACCTCATAAAAACAGTGGGAGGCCTTGTGCTTCCACAAGGCCTGGTACTAGAACGTTACTGGGTCGAATTCCCAGTTTACCTTCTTGGACAGAGACAGTTTTGGAAACTGGCAACAATGCGTTATCGCAAAAACCAAGTAGGATGACATATAAAATTTCTTCTCATTTTTTAAGCTTGACAATTGGGAACATATTTCATGGGAAATTAGCTTGCCCCAATAAAAAATGGCTTGTTCCTTGACTGTGAAATACAAAATATAAAGAGTCATGCAGGAAATAATTGTTGTGGACTCCTGTCCCGTTATTCTTGTAAACAGCCAGGCAATTTCCCGGAATGGATTTATAAATGAACTAACCTGCAAGCTTGTGATATCTTCAGGAACTGCCATCGGGTCTTCCAGGAACTCGGGCAAGAGGTCCAACCCATTATTATGCTTTCTTAGGAACTGCTTGGAATCTTCTCCTTTGAATGTCAATGTTGGCTCCGACAATCTTAACATTTGGCGAAAGACCTGAGGTGACAAAGAAACAGAAGAGTGGTCCCCCAGTGGAATAATTCTTTGGCCTGAAATATATTTATCGGCACACCAGGAGACTAGCTCCTTACAGTCAAAAACTTCAGGGACACAACCTGCACGAGCAATCCCAGAGGTCCAAATTATTTTGTTCTAGGCGGCAGGGGATGAGTAATAAGAATATGCCATGGACCACTGGAAGTTTTGTCCTCGCGCCCGAAGATGTTCACTGTATCTCCACAGAACTGTTGTCGAGTTGATTCCATAGGTTTATGAGAACGTTCGTTTTCTCCAGACGATGGTTGAAATGAACAGTTGGAGGCGATAATATAACCCTCCGCAAATGTTGGTTCAATGCTTATGAATGGGAAAGCTCCTTGAGCCTTTCGCTCATTAATGACAATCTCTATGGGTGTTGCATGATGAGTTGTTAGTAGTAAAGATTACTTATTGCATATCTAGAAGTGTGAAGGTGGTGGGTACGGCGAAGAGCAATTAAGGATTGGAGGTTTCGTGAACGTGTCAATCCAACGACGTGTGAATGACATTCCATAATTTTGAAATAAACACTCGGAAGGGATAATATAACCCTCCGCAAATCTTGGTTTAATGCGTATTAATAGAAGATCTCCTCAAGCCTTTCACTCATCAATGACAATCTATACAGTTCCTGCACGATGAGCTGCTAGAATTAAAGCTCACTAATTGCATATTTAAAAACAAGATATATATATATATATATATATAAACATTTTTTTTATTATAGACAAGTGCGAAGGTGACGGAGACGGGGAAGAGTAAGCAAGGAATGACAAGGTATGAAAAGCGGTTAGATGGGATTCAAAATAGGGTTACGGTGGATACTCAGGAGAGGTGAGTGTCTGACAGTCAAATTTTATGTCTCGGGATTTTTTACTGCAAAACGTGTAAAACGAAAGAGAGCATGATGGGGCAGTTCAATGGTCGGTTTGTATATTTGCGGAATTCTGGAAAAGTGACTAAGTATGGAATAGGGAAACGGTTGGTCGAACTCGTTTTTAGAATTAAGGATTGAAGATTTCATGACTGGGCCAACCCGATGACGTGCAAATGACATTCCATGATGTTTGAAATTAACACTCGGAAGGGATAATATAACCATCCAGAAATTTTGGTTTTATGCGTATTAATGGGAGATCTCCTCAAATCCTGGTTTAGCATACTTAAAAATAAGACCTTATACACACACACACACACAATNAAGTGCGAAGATGACGGGGACGATATATATATATATATAAACAATCTTTTTTATTATAAGTAAAAAAGATGGGGCAGTCTAGCGGACGGTTTGTATATTTGCGGAATTCTGGGTGTTGTTTGTAGGTCGTGGAACAATGGAAGGGCAATTTTGAGCCCGCCTGTCNATGTTTTTCTAAACAATTTTTTATTATAGACAAGTGCGAAGATGACGGGGACGATATATATATATATATATATATAAACAATCTTTTTTATTATAAGTAAAAAAGATGGGGCAGTCTAGCGGACGGTTTGTATATTTGCGGAATTCTGGGTGTTGTTTGTAGGTCGTGGAACAATGGAAGGGCAATTTTGAGCCCGCCTGTCCGGGAACCCGCAACCAAAAAAGTGGGTAAGTATGGAATAGGAAAAAGGTCGGTCGGACTCGTTTTTGCTAATATATTGAAATTTGTAATAGATATCCCATTACATGGCAAGATCGTTTATGCATCTATATCGCGGAATTTCGGGTGTTGTTTGCAGGTCGTGGAACAATGCAAGGGAAATCTTGAACTCGCCTGCCTGGTAGGCCGCAAGCGAAAAAGTCCGTAAGTATTTGTACTAGATATCCCATTACCTAGCAATATATTTTTTGCATGTTTATGTACAAGTTGTGTAGGAACAATTATTATGACGGTCTCCTCAAGGCATGGTGAGTTGTTAGCATTAAACCTTAGTTATTGCATACTTGGAAAGAAGTGCAAAGGGTGTGGGCACAGGAAACATCGATTAGGAATTGGATATTTCTTGAACCCGCCAACCTGACGATCCGCGAAAGAAATTCAAAGAAATAATGAAGTATGGAAAGCGAATGGACGGGCTTCAAAATGGGGTGACAATAATTCCACAGGAGACGTGAGGACTCGACGGTCAAATTGTATGTCTCGGAAGTTTTCAGTGCAAAATGTGTACCACCGAAGAGGGGATGATAGGTAGACTATGTAATACGGAAGACAATATGATGTGAGAGTCCGGTTGCAAATTTGTATATCGTGGAAGTCAGGATGTTGTTTGCAGGTCACAGAACAATAGAAGTGCAATCTAGAGCCCACCTACCTAGGAATCCGCGATTGGAGAAGTGGTTGGGAATGGAATGGGGAAGCAGTCAGTCAGAGTCGCGATATAAAAGCACAAGTGCAAATGTGAACCCGCGATTCCACCAACTCGCGTAGCTAGACATTTTTGGAAAAATGACTAAGTAACGAGAAAGATAAAGTACAGGGAAAAGAGAAACGAGAATTTGGTTAAGTATAGAAGACGGAAAAGAAGGGTTAATATATTCATATCTGTAATAGATATCTCATTTCTTGGCAAGATCTTTTCTGCATGTTTTTGGAGAAGTTATATACTTATTGCATATACTTGGAAAGAAGTGTGAAGGTGGCGGGCACAAAAAACAATGACTAGGAATTGGAAATTATCTGAACCCGCCAACCCGACGATCTGTGAAAGAGATTGCAAGAAATTGTCGTGGAAAGCGATTGGATAGGCTTCAAAATAGGCTGACAAGGATTCCCGAGGAGACGTGAGGCCCCGACGATCAAATTATATTGATCGGAACTTTTGAGTGCAAACTGTGTAACACCGAAGAGAGGCTGATGTAGGAGTCCATAAGTCAATTCGTATATTGCGTAAGTCGAGGGGTTGTTTGTAGGTCAAGGAACACCGGAAGTGCACTCCGCTTGTTCGGGAATCCGCAAGAGAAAAATTTAGGTAAGTATGGAATTGGAGGCACAAAAGAGATTCTAAGAAATGGCGAAATATGGAAAGTGGACGCAGGGGCTTCAAAATGGGGTGACAATAGTTCCCCGGGAGACGTGATGACCCAAAGGTCAAATTGCAAGTCTCGAAACTTTCATGTGCAAACTATGTATCGCGAAAGAGGGTATGATGTGGGAGTGTGGCAGTAAATTTGTATACCGCAGAGGTCCGGGTGTTGTTTGCAGGTCATGGAACAATGGAAGTGCAATATAGAGCCCGCCTACCCGAGAATCCGCGATCTGAAAAGTGGTTAGGCATCGAATGGCTAGCAGTCGATCAAAGTCGCGATATAAAAGCACGAGCGCAAATGTGAACCCGTGAGTCCGCCAACGCACGCATAGAGACATTTTTTGAAAAACGACTAAGTAACGAGAAATAAAGAGTAGAGGGGAAAAAGAAACGGGAATTTGGTTAAGTATAGAAGAGGGAAAAGAAGGTCCAATATATTCAAATCTGCAATAGATATTACATTTCTTGGCAAGATCTTTTTTGTATGTTTTTTGAGAAGTTGTATACATATTGCATATACTTGGAAAGAAGTTTGAAGGTAGCGAGCACAAGAAACAACAACTACAAATTGGAAATTTCCTGAACTCGCGAACTGGACGATCCGCAAAAGAGATGTCAATAAATGGTAAAGTGTGGAAAGCAGTCGGACAGGCTTCAAAATAGGGTGACAAGGGTTCCCGAGGAGACATAAGGCCCCGACTGTCAAATTGTATATATTGGAACATTTCAGTACAAAATGTGTAACACGAAAGAGGGGATGATGTGGGAGTCCAAAAGTAAATCTTCATATCGCAGAAGCCGGAGTGTTGTTTGCAGGTCACGGAACAATGGAAAGTGCAATTTAGAGAAAGGGGAAGCACTCGGTAGGAATCGCCATATAAAAGTATGGATGAAAATGTGAACGCGTGAATCCGCCAACCCGCGTAGTAAAACATTTTTGAAAAAAAAAACGACTAAGTAACCAGAAAGAGAAACTAGAGGGGATAAAGGAGTGGGAAAGTAGAAAGGCGGAGGGCAATTTTCGTAAGCGGGAATTTGTTTCAAACAAGCCCCATTGTTGCAAAACCATCATTTTCTAGTAATTGTCAGCAAATGCTTTGTTGAAGATGAGATTTTATTGCAACTTGTGGGAGTAATTGTGTTCTTGATACATTCTTCCATGACTTTAACATATTAACTTAAGTATTAAACTTCTTGCATGATGGGTTGTTAGCATTAAATCTTAATAATTGCATGTCTAGAAACAAGAACGACGATCTTGAATTTTAATATTGCAGTTGATTTCACAGGCCCATTTGACTACAACCACCATATTTCATTTTTTATTTTCCTTTTATTAATTCGCGAACAAGAAATTTGGTAATTTCGTTAATAAAGTAAAAAATGCTCAAATAGAGGCCAGGGGATGGACAACTAATAAAATGTTCCCTTTCGGACTAAAGGAATCAAGCAAGCGAAAGGGAAATAAGAAATCGTTTACTTAGCAAGGCTGAGATGAAAACAAAATTTCTATGGCGGGGGTCGGACTGCAACATTGTGATTTGGTCTTGCTATGTTATATATGCATTACGAATAAAATTGAACATTGGTTTGAAACTGTTTGAAATTCATTTTTGTTTCCATAAAACCCTAATGGATCGACACAATGCATTGTAATATAATTGTTAAATGCTCCATTTTAGAACAAATTACTTAAGCAAATACAATATCGAAGAACTACGAGACTATCAAACCATGCTAATGAGAAGAGGTGTTAAATTCAGAAAAGAAGCAGCAACCAAAACTCCAAGGCAAATTTTTTAATAGTAAATCCATTAAAAAAAAAGAATACTCGGCACTGTATATCTATCCATAGAAATTGGACCGAGTTCTTTCGGCCAAAACATTGAACATATTTTCCATAAACGCAGGCATAGGATTTGCAACATGCAGGAGCCATCGAGATTTCTTCAACATGCATACAAAACTGATTACCATGTTTTTTTTAGGAAATCCTTGCAGTCTTCTCCTGAGGCAACAAAGAAACATGAGAGTGGTTCCGCAGTGGAATAAATCCTTGGCTTGAAACAGTTGAACAACAGTCCTACGGTAAAATTGATAGTTCTCACAAGCTTTCCTTGAGGAAGAAGACGGAAAATGTTGCAGGGAAAACAAAATAGCCCGAAACTGAAAGTTAAGACACACCAAGAAACCACCTCCTCACAGTCGAAAACTTCAGGGACACAGGTTGCACGAGCAATTCTAGAGGCCCAAATTAGTCCATTATGGTTGGAAAGAGATGAGTAGTAGGAATATTCCTTGCACCAGTGGGAGTTATGGTCCTCATCCCCTAAAATGTTAATTGTATATCCAGAGAACGAGACAGTGGTCCCGTAATTGAATAATTTTTTGGCTTGAAATATATCTTTGGGAGCATCAATAGATCATTTCCTTACAGTGAAAGACTTCCGCCCAGAATGGACTAATTTGGACCTCTGGAATTCCTACTTTTGAGTTCCAAAGTGGCTATTGTGTTCAACGTCGATTTCTTTTCTGAAACCCCTTCTTTTGGTGTTGTCAGGACCGCCATCGTCGAGCCGAGAAGTGTCGCCTGTTATGGTTGATTTCAATTTGGGCGCAGAAGTGGGAACACTGTCTTCATTGCCATCATCCATTGCCGTATCATCATCCATCAGATCATCTTCTTCCGGCTCGAAATCCATCGCATCAACCTCTACGCCAGCCATCAATGCAGGCAGGCAGTTTCTTTGAACATGCAGGGTTGCCTTGGAATTCTTTGGCTTGAAATATATATTTTGGTGCACCAAGGAACCATCTCCTTTTTTGTTCGTGGGCAGAGGGAGATGAGTAGTAAGAATATACCCTAGAATACTAGAACCTCTAGCCATCATGCCCGAAGGTGTTTACTATATCTGGACAGAACTGTTGTGGAACTGTTTCCATAAGTTAACGAGAATTTTTGTTTGCTCCATATGATGTTTGAAATGAAAATTAGGGAGGGATAATATAACCCTCCACAAATCTTGGTTTAATGTGTATCAATGGAATATCTCCTCGAGCCTTTCGCTAATCAATGACAATCTCCAGGGTTCGTGCGTAATGAGTTGTTACCATTAAAGCTTACTAATTGCATATTTAGAAAAAAGTGCAAAGGTGGTGGTGACGATGAAGAGCGATTAAGAATTAGAGATTTCTTAAAGGCGCCAATCGATCGACGTAAGAAAGAGACTGCATCATGTTTGAAATGAATACTTGGAAAGGATAACACTCTTCTCCACAAATCTTGGTTGAATTCGTATTAATTACAAATCTTCTCCGCCCTTTCGGACATTAATGATAATCTTAACGGTTCCTGCACGATGAGCTACTAGCATTAAAGCTTAATAATTGCATATCTAGAAAGAAGTACAAAGGTGGCAGGGATGGCGAAGAGTGACTAAGCATTGTACATTTCTTCCACCCGCCAACCTGCAAAACAGATTCCAAGAAATGGTCAAGTATGGAATGTGGTCGGGCGGGCTTCAAAAATAGGGTCACAAGATATACTCAGGAGACGTGAGGGGGCGATGGTCAAATTGTATGTCACAATGACATATTTCGATCGTCAATTTGTATATCACAGAATTTCGGGTGTTGTTTGTAGGTAGTGGAACAATGGAAGTGCAATGTTGAGCAAGCCTGGCCAGGAACCGACGATGGTAATAGTGGCCCAAGTATGCAATGGACAAGCGGTTGGTCGGACTTGTGATATAAAAGCATTAGACATACTCGGAACAGGGAATATTGACGGGCTTGAAAATAGGGCCACAAGCTCTACTCATGAGACGTGAGGGCCCGATGGTCAAATTGTATCTACCCCAACTGTTGAATGCAAAATGCGTACCATGGAACATGAGACAATGACGAATTTCAAGGGTCAATTTGTATATTGCGGAACTTCGGGTGTTGTATATAAAAGCACGAGACATTCGGAAAAAGGCACATTCGGAAAAAGGACCAAGTAAACAGAAATCGAAAGCAAACGAGATAAAGGGAAATTTGTTTGCAAATTTTTAGATCGCGGAAGTCTCGGTGTTGTTTGCAGGCGACAGAACAATGGAAACGCAATGTTGAACCCGCCTATCCGGGAACCCGCGATCCAAAAAGTTTGTTCAATATGAAATGGGGAAGTGGTCGGTCGGGCTGGTGATATAAAAGTAACAGTGGAAATATGAAGACGTGAATCCACCAACTCCCGCCCCTAGACATTTTCCGAAAAACGAGTAAGTAACCAGAAAGGAAAAGCAGAGGGCAAAAAGAAAGGGGATGGCAATTTTTGGAAGCGGGAATTGGTGTAATAAAGCCCCATTGATGCTCTTAACAATAACTATGAAGTGCATTAAACATGTGAACAGGTTCTTCAATTAAGGAATAGATAAAGTGAGCCATGCTTATAGTTTCCATGATCTGTTTGTATAAGAGAAGCGTCAAAAAGCTACAAGAAAATCAATTTTGGGATGATTAAGTAAAGTTATTGTACTGTCAGCTTCACCGCAAGTATAACAATGACAAATTTGAATTTTAATGTCCTCTCGTTGATATGATAGTTCCATTGGAATTCGCATAATATATATTCTTTTATTTCAAATTATTCCAGGAGATTAATTTTGCTAAGTTCATCGATCAAGGAAAAGTGTTAAAATGAGCCACATACTACATTTGTGTCACAGAGCTTATATTAAAAGGAAAATCATGCCCTCTGTAGTCTTTAAGATCATAGAAAAACTGCGAAGATCCTAAATGTATTATTAATTTTCCAGAACGAAGCATATAACCAAGAACCAAGTAAACACCAAATGTATTGAAAGTTGAGGCACAAGGCAACGCACAAACACAGAAGGCATCAAGCAAGATCCCACAAGGTTCCATAGAGCAGTACGCATTGACCTTTGCATCGAACAATTTGATATATATAAAAAACACATCATGGCATTGGTTTTCTCTTACATCTGGTATATGTTCCCACAAGAAAATAACCGGGGCCATGGGATATGAACAAAAGTCTGCCAAACACAAGACAACACAAAACCAGCGGAGCTTCGCCATTGTATGCTAGCTATAACTAGACCTCAAAATGGGGAACAAGAAAGTTGTCAATTACTATTTTACCATTAAGCAATATCACTATGGACATTTTTTTCTGATAGTGCCATGGTCTATCACTACCAGTTTTAACAATGCCAAATTTCCAATATTATTGGAAATTCCTGATGGTTTTGCCCAGAGGAGCAAGATATTTCGACGGTTCAAAGGATGGGCCTGAGTTATTTACAATTGAATACTTTTTATGGGGTTTGCGCCCATGCTTCCCATTTTTGGACTGAACAATCTTATGTGTGTGTACATCACCAACAATTGCACCTGCCTGTATGAATTCCAATGCCCGAACTCCCCAATCTCTATAGCGAGTTTTGAAAATCTCAAGCTCGTGTTTCAATCCATGTTGAGTCCTTTTTTTTTCAATTAGGGTATCGAGAAAATGCAGATACCATACCATAAATGTATAGTTAGAGACCAATTTTTTTTTTATTTGGGTACCCAAAAAAAATGCAGAAATCCTGCCATGGTTATATAGTTGGAAAATAATTGTCCAATTTGGGCACCCAAAAACGTGCAGACTCCTCCAACAAAGCCACAGTGAGCCACCATTTTTTTTTAATTTGCACACCTCAACAAATATGCAAAATTCTTACTGGGAGATGTAAAAAAACATCAAAATAACAACATTGATTGCATTTGTAGTTAGATTCTCCTTGTTGTTTCAAGTGCACAAGAAGAGACAAAATCTTTGGAAAGAGAATTTTATAGCTATAGATGTAAACTCTGAAGAACTCAAGTCCGACGAACATTCATCTGGGTGTTGAAGAAAAATTACAGACACACATAAGATATTTTTGTTTCCTGCCAAAGCTTGATATGATTTTTATTTTTTTTAATCCAGCCGATATGCAATATTGCATTGTCCTCATTTAAGGTAAATTTGCTATGTATCCGAAAGTCACGCAGCATGTAGACATTGTTTGCCTTTTTCTGTAGGTATGCTTCATATGACAATTCTGCTAACCCAGGAAGCACATCTTGTAATATAGGTTGTCTAATTGTACAATGTATGATTGTGTTTCCCACAGTTCAGATGGCAGCATTGAGGCAATGTTTATATATGTAAGGACATTTTTTACTGTGTTGCAGACATTCAATTGTATCATCACTTATGAAAGCAGAAGCAGAAGCAGGAGAGTTGCATTTGGCACATACAGGCTCAAAGGGGGTCGAGTACGCATTTGCTGCAACCAAAACACCTTCAACCTAGAAACGTGAGCATAACAAT
>SNQJ01S0000868.1:279028-311922 GCA_010110895.2 Picea sitchensis
TTCCTTTTATCTCTAACAACTGCTTGGATCTTACATTAGCCCACTTGACCATGATTGGGGAAATTGACAGGGTGCCCTAGCAAGCCTGTGCCCATAGGTCTTAGTTTGCCACCAGCGGGATTTCTGAAAAGCCATCGTCCACTCCCATCATAACACCACCGTTTCATCTTATCTTCCACTCATTTATCCCATTCCCCTTGTTCGAACATTGGGTTGACCTGTTTGTAGGATTGCACCTTATCTCGTGGGAAGAAGGGGCCAAAGGCCTAGAAGGTAAAAACAACTGGTAAAAGATAAAAGCCTAGAAATAAAACCTTGAGATGCTTCGCCCAGGGATCCCCGAGAAGGCAATAAAAAGTGTCTCACCAAGAAACAAGAGGGACCCAGAAAATAACAAACAAGACCTAGTCAAGAGGATGGGGGCTCTCATCACGAGCCAGCCTATTAGGTTCATGGGTACCTAATAGCATGACATTGCCACCATTTGGTTACCACGCCAGGGCAGTGACCTTTGGTTTCATGGCCAAGGGAAAGGGGGTCTCATCACAAGCCAACCTTCTCATCTTTGTGAAAGTACTTGTGGGTAACATTGTCAGCTCTGGTCACCATGCCAAGGCAGCGTCCTCTGGTTATCCCTTGAATAAAAAGAAAAAGAAGAAGAAAAAGCAAATAAAAAAAAAGAATAAAGGCAAGAACAAGCTTGGAAAAATTGCATCCATGACATGTACAACTCGCCTTCTACAAAGGCACCCATAGATAACATTATGCATCCCTGGCTCTCGCTTCACCCACATGTCTGGACATCCCCTAGCCACATCACCTCACTTACATGGCTTGGATGAAACCTTCCTGGAGACTTCCCTTTTCTTGTGGATACTAGCCTAATAGGATGTCTTGTCTTTTTCTTCAATCTTGTATTGTAGGTTTTTGTAATGTCATTGAGCTATTGACCGATGTATCATGGTTTTTATGCATATGTTTAATAATATTAATGATGAAATGTGATTGACATTGCTATGATCCCTGTGACTAATGAGCCCATGGAGGGTGTGGCTTTTGATGTGCAGGACCATGCCCGATGGACAGGTACCATTTGGACCGGTACACATGGGGAGATGATCAATTCAGACCTCCATGGGGCTGAAGAGCCCACCAGATGGATGCTGAGACCCCATCAGGGGGGAGAGACAGGACGGTGGTTGATCAGGGTTTTGCACCGGAGAAGAAGAGGACATTCCATCATAGGCACTTTAGCAGAGCCCGACCTAGGGGGATTGACCCACTTCCAGTGAAACGTTTTCCCTGGATGGCCCAGGACGTCACCTATGGGTTCATGATGTCATCTTGAGCATGTGGCAGATTGACAGGGCAGTTGGCATGTGTGGCATGATGGAGAGGCCCAAAGAGGGCTAAGGTTTTGCTCTTTATTGCTGCATTTGCCCTAAAAGGGGCTAACATCTCCCTTAGAGGGGGTGACGTCTCACTTTTTGCTCAATTAAGGTTTTAAAGTGAACATTTAATGTAAAACAATATTGTTTTGGTATTTTGGCCTTGTCGACCTTTTTATGACCTAAATGGTTAAATTAGGTCATTGATACACTATATATTGAGGGTTTTGACTCTCATTTTATCATAACACATCACTCACTCATTAGTGAGGTTTGATTTTAGTGCCCTACTTAGGTATTTTTGTTGGTTTAGTGAGGCGCACTTATTGAAGGAAGGCATTTCTTGGCATTTTATGGTTTTCTCTTGAAGGAAGGTGTTACAACTACGGTTTGCATGGTTATTTCTTAAAGAATTGTAAGTATTTTTCTACAAAACTTCTTGATTGAATGGTTGTAGTCTTATTTTCTTACATGTATTTATAATTTGTTGAATCAAAACCCTAGGTGACAAGCACACAGGTAGGTCCTTGTCTCATGTCCCCTAAAAGAGAAATTTTCAGCCATTAAAGAAGGAAGAAAGAGCCTAGCCATGGCTACACTCTCATTTCTTCTTCTCCCCGAGCTAGCCGTACTTTCCAGAAGTCAAGAAGGAGGAGACGTCCCAGGTCTAGGTTATCTACACCTAAGGTCGTCCTTCTTCTAGGGTTTGGTGATAGGGCCTTGCTATAGCAACACTCTCCCTCACTACACTCTCTTGTCTTGATTTATCCTTTATGCTAGCCATTTTTTCCAAGTCAACCTAAGGAAGGAGGAGAGAGCACGAGGCCTTGCTTTAGCAACACTAGAGTGAGCCTCTCTCCCCTAGAGTTTTGTTTCTGAGGCCTTGCCATAGCAACACTTCAGAACTCTTCCTTCTAGTCCTTAGCCATCTTCCTTCAACCCTTGCATCCCCTATTAAATTGACTCCATTGGCCCAAGGCACTGATCTTAGACCTCCAGCGTTGAAGTGAAAATGATCAAACAAACTCTCAAACTCTGTTCTAAATTGAAACCCTAACTAACTGCTAACCCTAAAGTTGTTGACGTCATACTTGAATATCTCATCTTTATGCAACAACGTCTTGTTTAAGAAGCAATTGAATGGTGATTTAGGCATTAATTGATGTTGTGTTGATTTGTTACATTGAATGCCATCTCATTTCAGTATCTATTGAGGAAGTGATATTATTTGCATTGCTATATTAATAAACATTGACTTTGTCAATATTTATTGCCATAATTGCTTATTTTAATATCAGATAGTCTTATGAAGCACTAACCCATTGAATTATAGCTTGCATGTATTGGTTTGTTGTTGCTTTTTTCCGGACATGTGTTATTCTTTGGGGCTTCACTTCATTATTGGTTGTTTAGCCGGGACTATCTGTTTTGGTGGTGACCTGTGAAGAGGGGAACCTTACCTTTTCCCTTTTAACTTTTGCTTCTTCAAAACTCTAGGTTACCGGGGACGTCTCCCCTGGGCCTAACCTCCCTAAAGAGAAAGAACCTACCCATCGTGGTGACATTGGGTGGGATAGGTTCTTGTTACGCCAATTGACCTCCATCTTATAGCCATTTGACCTAGCTACAAACTGTGCGATAACATACACTTTTTTGGACATCCCTATGGACATGTCTTGGTTTGCCCCTTGTTTTTCCCTTGGATTCAGTCGGTGCTTTATGAATTAAGAAAAGCACGCCTTCCTAAGTATGGTTTATTACGCACCATCGACCTGTGAACAAATTTAAGACATGGTGATTTCCATATAAAAACAAAAATTTTGTCCATTTTAAATTCAATAGTGCGCTTTGTAAACAATGTGCCTCGGTGCTTATGTTTGTAAAATGTGCATCGTCAACCGTGAAAAGGATTTTTTAATATTATTTCTAATTTAAATTTAGCGGTGATGTTTACATACAATATGCATTGATGCTCTTACTATGTATAGAGTGCATCGATCACCATGAAGGTGTTTTTAAAAAAGAAAATCGACAACGACATGATGGTTTCGGATCCAATGCAATGAGTAGTTTCATTGCAACGTATAGGAAACACCCATATATAGATAAACAAACCCTATAAAAAAATTTGCTTAAAAAAATCTTCTTGTGAAATATAGAAAGAGAAATAAAAAAAACAATGAAGAAATTAGGGCTTCCAATACTGAAGGTAACTATGAAACCCTTTTTTTTGGTTTGGGAATACACTGGAAATTGTTTGAATCAAATAGGAAAATGATTAAGATGATTAATAGAATGAAATCATATACCTAAAATTTCTCCTCAACAAATTTCTACGTGATCTACAATAATCCCCCTCGAATTTGGCTTTTCAAAAAAAATCCACTCACTTCGAAGTCTTTGTTGATAAATCTTTGTTGCACAATTGTGTTTTTTAATTTTGCCAAACAAATAAAAGAATGAATAGGGTCTTCCTTTATAAACACAAAAATTCAAATTCCCGCTCATTTTTGTTGTTGTATATTTCAGTGTATTGATGATATATGTGCACGTTGTTTTTTTTTTTTAAGTTACATTTTCGAGGCGTTATACCGTGAGTAGCTCACTGGTGCGGTGTGTATGTATAACACATCGATTTATTTTCGTAATAAATTCCAAAGTATTGATAGTAAGCACACGTTGTTTTTCTAACTTGCTCGAGTCGGTGCACTATACAATTCAAAACGCACTGACACAATGTGTAAGTAATTACACATCATAAGACAGTTAAATTTGCACAATGCAAATGCAAACATCTACATTTAAGTTTTGTGGTGGTTTTGCTTTGTGAAGGCAATAACGTAGGTCAGTCTTTGGTGCTTTGCTCAACAAAACACACCAATGCATTTGGTTTATCCATACACATAGGTGCGTCTTTATATGATGAAGCGCACCATCAAGTTATAAAAGTTATTCAAAGTTATTTTTGAAGTTAGATTGTTTTATGCTACCCAAGATTATGGTTTTGGCTCAAATGCAGGAAAAAATGAATTATAATATCAAATGACCAATTCTTCATATTCCAATTCATTCCATATATTTGGAAGTCCTTCAAGTTCTCTCATGTTGATTTCAATACGTCTAGATTTTATTGATAATTCATTTATCTCATTGAATTTATGTTATGTATGAAGGTGTACTTGAATAATTGTTCATTGAATTTTGCAGGATCAAGATTAAGGATCGAGTTCAAATGCTCAAGATATTCCCATAGTCCAAAAATTCGCAAGCTCTTATCAATATAAAGATATCGCAAACAAATGTTTGATGAAAGTGGACATCTTTTTTACCTTACCAATCCTAACATGCCATCTTCCAACAACCAACCTGGGTCAACAATATTACACCATGAATTGGATCTCTTTTATGTAGACAACCTCATAGGGCGTAAGAAAAAGATGATTGAGTAATTGTATTTTTGGATCTTCAATGGCACTAATGTAAATGTATTGCTTAATTCGACATTTGTTTTATAAAGGGATTGGTTTCATGTTTATTATTGGGGAAAAAATGTCCATGCTTCTACTAAGTGTTTGGTATGATGTTTGTACATATATTTTTTTTTGTAAGTAAGTATTTTATATATATAAAGAACCTTCTAGGAACCAAAATCAAGAGTACAAAAACTGATGCCAACCGGTTGTAATTACTGAACTGCTCCAGAAGGAGAAACCAGTTCAGCCAACCGGACAATTCGAGTATCAGAGTTTCTATCAGTCCTAGAAAAAACAGACAATGTGACTACCATGAAGGTCACTAGAGTAAGAGTAAAAGTAGGGAACATCCCCCTAGAGGGGTCATACAAGTTTTGTGTAATCTGGCACATACTCTGGCAAGAGGCTTGGCCAGGGCTCCTCGATGACAGGTGTCCCGGTGGTCGTCCACTGCATGTCCGTGGCTTCAGTGCACTTGTCCTCGTAAGTAGCCATCTGGGCATCTGTCGTCGAGGTGTGTGCCTCCAAACTGGTGCATATCACCTCCGCAACGACTAGCTGAACTGCGCCTTTGACATTTTCGTCTTTGCTCGCCGGTGTCTTCTCCTGCTCGATAGTGTCCATGAGTGCTGGCTCAAATGCCTTCCAGTCAGACTGCTGGTTCCCCTCTGCGGCTTCCTGCTGATGGCTGCTTGCGTGATCACTTGCAGTGAGAGGTGCGTCGCTGGATTCCTCAGGGGAGGCTTCGGGGTGGTTTGCAAGAAGCTGAAGAAGGACCGATAGCCTCCCTTCCATCTGCTGAACACAGAATTGAAGGTCGTCCACTCCTTCCCGGAGTTCAAAGACTAGATCATGCAAAATGGTGAGGCTTTCGCGCGACAGATTGAAGGAATGAGTCTTCTTTTCATTGCTGGGTCGACCGTGGCTGGTCCTTTCGTGGTGCGATTTCGCTGAGGCCCCATCCGACGCCGGAGGAGGAGAGGAATGCCTGAAGGAGGAAGGTACAAGCCAGGAGGGATGTCGCCATGAAGATTCCAGGGTGGTGTCAATGATGGCCAGACAGTCAAAGGCATGGGGGTCGGAGCGAGGAAGCCGAGGTGGGAGATGAACCAAAGGGCGAAGAGGACGTGCGGGGCCGCCGAGGATGCCAGGGAGAGCCCCTGCGAGGTCGCAGTCTCTGTCGTGGCATGGTGAGGCCCGACGGCTGCGGGAGGTCTACAGAGCCGATGTTGAGGGTGGGGAGCGGCCGGAAGGGCCGAAGGACCATGAACAAACCAGAATAACCAAATTCAGACTGCCAGGCGATAACACAAATGAAACGCGGCATTGCATTCTGCGTTAAGGTGGTCGAGGGAGCTCGGTTTAATGCCCCTCCCATCGACGTTTAATTCGAATTAATGCATGGGGGTGATGGCTACAGTGGGCACGAGTCGAGCACATGGCTCCGTGCACCGCTGGCCTCCTCTTGCCTCCTCTTCGCGCCAAGTGTCGGGCCCTATCACCCCATTCGGGTGGTATGATGTTTGTACATATTAAAAGCATCGTGTTACTAATATTATTGATGTAATGTTCAATATTTTTACAATCAGGATTCTGATGACGAACAACGTATCCACCATCTATCGTTGACCCCACTACGATGTCAAGTTGCTAGCTTGTTTCTAAACAAAAACAACTTGGAGAGGAAGCATACCAAGAATGGTTGAAACAACCACCTATTCAATTCCCGCTACATCCCGAGTCACCAATTCAAAACCTCGACAATAACACTAGTTCTTCACATGTTGGGGATGAAGGCAATGATATTAAGGTTGGTATGGATGATTTCTTGCGGTATACCCAAGCCATGGAGGGAATGTTGTTAGGTGCATTCCAACAAAATGAACTAGAGGATGACGCTAGTGTCGTAGATACCTTCTATGAAAGCTTGAAATATGCTTCAACCACCCCTCTATTTGGTCAAGTACATGGGTCTGCAAGGTCTACCAAACTAGGGACAACAATGTTACTATACAACTTGAAAGCAATGTATGATATGTTAGATGCATGTTTCTTGACACTTTTGAGGAAACTAACCATGAAGGCCCCTAAGTTTTTAAGGAATCTTGTCACACAATGAAGGAAGAAAAGGGTTGATTTTATTCATGCTCAATGACAATGTACATTTCTATTGCCCACTAATTGCAGGTCACTCAAAGATAAGGTACTTTTGAGTGATGTTCTCTTGCTGGATAATTGTGTAGAGGCAAAACAAATGCTGAAAAATGTTGGGTGTTGAGTACACATCATACCACGCATATCTAAATGATTGTATTCTATACATAAACGAATATGCAGACAAAGAGGTATGTCCAAAATATGGGCATGATAGGTACCATAAATTAAAAAACAAGGGTAAGGCACATGGTCCTCCTCACAAGATATTGAGGCACATGCCTATAATTCCAAGGATTCAAAGGCTCTTTCGTTGCAAACAATTAGTCATGTTGCAGGGGTGGCATGCATCACATAGAAGTGATTCGAGAGTTATGCAAATCCCATCATATTCAATGGCCATGAAGCATATAGACGGTACATGGCCCAATAAATTCAAGGATGAAGTACATAGCCTATGATTGAGCATAGTTATGGATAGAGTTAACCCACATTCCCTCCAAAACACCGACCATCTTGTTTGGCCAGTGGTAGTTATCAATAACAATACCCCCCCATGGTTGTCTGTGAATAATGGACATCACATCTTCCGCTGACTCTTATAGTCCTAGGTAGAAGACAATTGAAGAGAATGGATGTCTATATTCAACCATTGATCAATGAATTTAAGCAATTATGGGAAGGGATACATGTATATGATGTATCAAGACCCATCCCTATGGAGAGGTCTTTTATGTTGTATGGCATATGTGCGTACACCACACATGATTATAAAGGACTAGGAGTTTGCTCTAGTGAGCATGTTCATTGATTTGTTTATATCTGTAATGTTATTTGGCATACTTCATTTGGTACAACTATATTTTTGACACTAACATGTTATGTATACGATAACATTGTTCATCTTGTAACAAAAGGGTATCATGGATGTAAATGTTGTGAACCTTCTATAAAGGCTAGGTGGTCCAAGCACCTACGAAATTTTGTATACAACTGTTCGAGGGTATTCCTCTCAGAAGACCACCCTTATAGAACATATGCATTTGCTTTCAATGGTAAGCCAGAGAGAACTTAGAGACTTTAAATAATGACATTGACAGATTGGTATAGGGCATATGACACAGATGGCATATAGCTCATTGGGATGAAAAATAAATATGTATTTTATGAGCTTCCATATTGGGAGCATCTTAAGATTGGCCACTTACTAAATCCCATGCAAATATTCAAAAATGTTTCATCTTCTTTATGGAGGCACATATCATGGAATAAAAGTGACACATTGGCTGTTAGGAGAGATCTTATTGCTTCAAATACAAAAAAAAGACATTGTCCAAGAAATGAAACTAGAGGAGAGGTCGATCCCTCTTGGTCTTTTAAAGAAGGTGATGTCCCATGGATTTTGAAGAAAGATGATCTTTCTATGGCGAAGGATGTTATATTGGATGTGAAGGCACCTTATTTATATGGGTCGACTCTATGACGTTGCTTCACTATAAAAGGGAATTTGTCAGGGTTGAAATCACATGACCATATGAACCTTCTGAGGGTATGTATGGTTAATACATGATTCTTCTTCTATACCAACGTCGGTAAAAATATGTTATGCACTCACATTATTATGGAAATTAATTATGTGTGTGTCTATTTTGTAGTGCCATTATAATTTGTTCATGTATGGTTGTGTGAACCATGACTTCCCCCAGGACCTGCAACATACCATATCGAGATTATTTGCATTTGTACATTGGTTCACATCGAGGGAGATTCATATGGCTAGCATTCCATAATGGCATCGAGAGATAGCCGAGATTGTTTGTTTGAGAAGGAACTACCCACGATTTTTATGGACTTGCAAGTCCATCTTCTAATTCACTTACCCGATGAGGTTGAATTAGTTGGGGTGCTCTCATGTCGTTGGATGTTCTTCTTAGAGAGGTACATGCAAAAAATGAAGGGTTTTGTTCGACAAAGGGAAAAACCGAAGGGCTCTATGGCAAAGGGGTACATAATATACGAGTCATTCTATTATGCCAGTGAGTACATCAAGCAAATTGACGACATGACAGGGGTATTTGTTTGGGACGACCATCAAGATGAGGGAAAAAGGGAAGGGGAGCTACTCCAAACGAATGGAGAAAGGTGCTTGATAAAGAATAAGCCAATTATATTTTGTCAATTTAGTACAGAGAAATTGTTCACATTGAAGTTGATAATATATATTTCATCCCATGCTATTTATTTTGAATTCTTATATACATTGGTGAATTTAGAAATGGACGTCATTAATAAATTAATTATTTAAGTTGATAATATATATTTGATCTCATGCTATTCGTTTTGAATTTTTGTATACATCAACGAATTTAGAAATTAGTGCCATCAATAAATTCATTCTTTACAATGCGACCATGGGTCACGTTGTATGAAGAGAAAAGAAGGAAATGGGGCAGTGACATGAAAGCATTTAGACGGTCAAATGGTAGAAGCATGCCTTATCCTAATCATTTAAAAGACAATATGCCAAAAATATGTCCCAATAGTTGGGTGGTTGACCAAATACAAGATAAATATGTGATGTTCTGTCATAACTCACGTGGAGAAGATCTAGATGCACTAAACATAGGGATTGGGTGTAGCAACTCTATAATAAACTCATTGAGTACCACGTTCTATTTATAATATTGCACACTTGAATTCTAACACGTATTATGTTTTTATTAATGCTTTAGTTATTAGGCATATGACAGAGTCCTTTGTTCGCATTTTCACAGGTGCATTTGTTCCCATCTACATGGGCATATGGACATCATTTTTGCACTGAGTATGTTGATGATGGACACATCACACAAGCTTGTAGAGTGGAGGTCAAGTTCGACCAATCTAGTCGTGCTAGCCACCATGATCAAAACCTAATAGAGGGGAAGTTAGGTTACATTGGAAAGCTACATGAGAACATGCAAGTGGACTTCTCATCGTTTCAATGTGTTATTTTTTGTTACAAATGGTGGAATACCTTCAAATGGAGAAATGTAAAGGAAGATCATGATAGTGGGCTAATATGTACTAACTCTAAAAAAATGTGAGTTGAAAGTAACGAGCCTTGTGTTTTACCAAAACATTGCAACCAAGTGTTTTTTTACCTAGATGTGTTGGATGGAGATTGGTGGTTAGTGCTGAGACATGATCTGAGATCTAAACATCTTTTTGAGAACAACAATGTTGCAATGCCAAGCGAAGAAGATAACCAGGGTGATGGTAACAAAGATTGATTTGTAACTTATTTGTTTGGACATTTATATTGTGGATGCGTCATTTTATTGTGGGTATCTATAATGCACAAATATGTTTTTTTCTTCATTTCATAATTATGTTGGATATGAAAAGTTGATAACCATTTACAACCAACATATTGAAAATACATTAAATAGTACACGCATAAGATGTGGTTTTGATATATTTTTATTGTCATATTTATTGTTTATTATAGCAAATTTATGTTGCATTGTATTAAAATGTGTTTACGTTAACCTTTTGAATTACTAAACATTAATTGAGATTTCACAAAGTTTGTGACGTACAATAGTAAATATTTATTTTAAATTAAATTTTATTTAACAAAAAATGAAGATATTAATATTCAAACCTCAAAATTTTATTGTTTGAAATGTCAAAATTCAAATAAATATATACTTATTTTGATGGAACTTCTAAGGACAATTCCAACAAAATAACTTCGTGCAACATCTATGAGTTCTGGAATCACACTTGTGGTGTTAGCATTGCCAACTTTGACGACATTCCCCACCTTAACTAGTGCAACTATCATGGCCTTCACCTATTCCACTCCATCCTTTAGTTTTATAATCATATAAAATTATATTAATCATTATTTTTACATTCTCCTTGAAATAAGTGTCAATATAGGAAGGACATGGAAATTCTAAAAGAGTTTTTTCTAGAGCCTAGTCAAAATTAAGGAAGATTTTGATGATCCATACTTCTCCAAATGTATATAAACCTTTGTCAATTTCACTAATTCTTAAAATACTAATTATAAAATGTTGGGTGATATTATTTTTTAATAGAAGATCCATAAAGTTTGTATTAGAGTAAAAAATTGTGAAACCTTTTTATCGAAAGGGTATAAATCAAAATGTATTATTATTCTCTATATTTAGTATTTTAAATTTAATTGAATAAATTCCATATATTATACAAGTTGGATAATATAAGAATTATGGTCTCAACAAAGAGGAAATAAAAAGGTGACCGAGCTTTGCAACAAACCTGGACTAAAAACCCTAGCACCCCTCTCTCCCTTCTCCTCCATGGCTTCGGTTGGAGGAGGGAGTTTGGCTCCTTCCTATAGTCAGATAATTGCGGGTTAGTGCAATGGTCACCACACCAACCCCTATACTATGCTAGAACATTCACAACCCACCGATGGGCGATCCATCCTGGGCAAGGAAACACAACCCGCTCCCTCCTGCTCGACTGATAAGAAACCCCTGCTTTAGACCCAAGCCACCATTCCCATCGTCGCTCCTGGATGCCAGCCAAAAGCTTTTGAAAACCCTACTTATGAGGTGAAAACTGACCGCATAACACCCTTCATCCAACACATGTAGGATCATGATTTCATAGGAGAGTTTATGGGCATATGACCAACAAAGAAGGCCCTCAAATGGTGGATCAAAACAACCTAGAAGCCGAAAAGACAGATCGACCTCAAACTAGGATCCGAATGATTATTCAAAACCATCTTCTCTAACCTAGAGGAGCATGACAAGGTCTTCGAAGGCAGCCCGTACTTCTTCAACTCTGTAGGACTGCCCTTCAGACACTGGACTGAACATTTCAGCCCTGAAAAAGAAGATTTCATGGTGGCCCATGTCTTGATAAATCTATATTCGCTACCACATGAATTCTGGGATGAGGAAATTTTGGAAGGCATTGACAACACCATAGGCTCCTTTGTCAAATCTTCAAAAGCCACCAAAACGGGATGCTACACCTCGTATGTGTGAATCTGTGTCTATATGGATCTCACCAAATCCCTCTCAAAATCCATTACCCTGGTCTACCACGACATTAATTGGATCCAAATGCTTGACTATGAACACATTCCCTTTTGTTTCCACTATTGTCACGCCCATGGTCATCTCTTCTTTGACTGCCCCCTGAACCCTAACTCCCCTGTGACTAATCCTTCCCCCCTACCCATGATGCCAAAGGATTCATGCATGTCTCCTCCCGGAAAAAACCAAGACGACATCCCAATCCCCCTCCACCCAAGAAGAACTTTGCCACTAAAAACTTCTTCACCTCCCTCCCACCTGATCATGAAGGAAATCCAATCCAAGCAGGCAAAGACCAATTACAAAGTGTCAATCCAAATGTTGAACTCCTAAAGGAGAATCAATCAAAGCACAAAAAAGCGATGGATCCAACACATAATAACCACCCAGCAAGCGACATTGACATGCAAGAGGAACAACTTGAACAATTAGACTCAGATGATGGTGAGGACATGGATCTGGGAGATATGGACCTCAACTCCATTGTCGCGGTCTGCAAACAACACGATCTAAACTCCATTATGGAAAAGCAAGTTCAACTCCTCAAATATGTGCTAGTCTGAAATCGCTTCCTCAATGGTACGAAGGCAAAAGGTATGAACCCAAACCCCTCACTTGGTATCAAGACCTCTCCCTCTTCTACTTATAGAAACACCAAAGAGGAAAAAAAGAGAGGAAGGAGATCCAATAAGCATCGCATCAAAGATTTGGGAGAATTCTTGGTAAAGTCAGGCCGAATTGCCTTTATGACAGATATGTTTCAACTGAAGCCCCCACGTTCCTCATGAAAGTTATTTCCTAGAATATAAGAGGCCTAAAGGAGAAGACCAAACATCAACTTCTCAATCAACATATCTTTTCTGAAAAACCCACTGTTGTTATGATCCAAGAACCCAATGCCTGCATCACCTCCTTCAAACTCTCGCTTCTCAAATTTGGCTCAGCTCTCTCGCTATCGCTCTGGATGCCTACGGATCCGCGAGAGGACTGGCCCTCCTATGGAACCCCTCTGAAATCCACCTCTCTAATTTCTTCTCCACTAAGCACTCACTCTCAGCTTGCTTTTAGCTCATAGGTTATTCACTCTCGGGAACCCTTACCAATGTCTATGGCCCCAACCTCCTTCCTGACAAACTTCGCTTTCTTGCCTCTCTTAATCTCATCCCTCCTCTTATCTCTACCAACCATTGGCTTACTGGGCGAGACTTAAACTCTATCACCTCCCTCCTAGAGAAATGGGGAGGCATCAAACAACTCAAGCAATATTCACAAGTCTTCCTGGATACCATTCGCTCCCTCAATCCCATTGACCTTGAAACCCCCAATGGCTCCTTCACTTGGAAGAATTGCTGATGCGAACCACAAAAAATTGCCTCTTGTCTTGACCACTTTCTAGTCTATGACTCATTTCTGCTTCATGATTTCCACCCTTCAACCATTATTCTCCCTCAGGGAGGTTTAGACCATTGGTCGATTCAGCTAAACCTTAACATTCATGGGAGCCCCAAAAATCGACCATTTCGATTTCAAATATTCTGGTTAAAGCATCCTAATTTCCAAGAGCACATCTCTGAATGGTGGACTACTTACTCCCCTTCCTCTCGTTCAGTAATACACAAATTCCATCAAAAGCTCAAATACATAAAGCAACAACTCAAGCTCTAAAACAAGGAAGAGTTTGGCAATATCTTTCAAGACAAATAATAAATCATCAAGAAAATGGAACACATCCGATAAACAACGATTCAAAATGGAAGAATAGATCAACTCATCCAAGACAAAGAAAACCTCCAAACTCAGCTCGACAAAAGAGACTCCTAGGAAGAAATCTTTTGGAAGCAAAAATCTTGAGTTCGCTCGATAAAGGAAGGGGAAAAAAACACCAAGTTTTTCCACGGATCCATGATCCAATGTCGCCACCACAACCGAATCACCAGATTAAAAGATGCAAACGACAACTGCCTCACTGAGCATAAGGAGATAGAAAGAGAACTCACCTCCTACTTCCACAACCTACTTTCAGAGCCGCAAAAAGATCGTAAAACCGCCATAGAGAAGATAACTCAACACATTTTGAAGTTGGTCTCCCCTGAGCAGAACGAGGCCCTCATGCGTCCTGTTGGAACACATATTTTTATAAACTTTAGGCTTTAAATAGTTTTCATTCTCGTTTAAATGAAAACAACGTGCGCTTGATCCTCACCGTCGATGAAATCTGCCATCAAATCAAACGATCCTAATCTCTTAGAAGTTATGGAGCTGCCTATTCGTTAAAAAGTCAAATCACTAAAGACTACATTCGAAATGTCAGGTTTCGGAGTTTCGCGATGCAAGCATTTCAACATGTAGCAACTCCAAAGTCCCGATATCCGAAATCGCGAAACTGTCTTAAGCATTAAACCAAATTAATTAAGAATTAAAAATGATTAACGATTGATTAATCATATTGTGATTTCACGTTTCGGGAATCCTGCCTCGAGCGACTATCATAGTCCCAATATCTGAAATCATGAAACTGTCTTAGGTTAATCACGATTATTTAAAAGGGTTAAACATGATTAAGATTAACTAATCAAATCGCGATTTCGCGTTTCAGAAGTCATACCTTGAAATGTTATAGGATATTCCGAGATCCGAAATTCCAAAATTTACTTAACGATAAGTGTGATTAACTGGTGCATTAACAATGATTATCACGTGATTAATCCTTCGCTGAATAATGACTCGGATAAATTCAAATTTCATCTGTGCTTTTCCCGAAAATTAATGACATTAATAATTAATTTACGACAATCATTCCAAATGAGATCCTGGACCACCACCTAAATCTTATTCATTAAGGAAAGTAAATGTTTTGTTAGTAGAGGTATTGGTTAATCGAAGCAATTAAAGGAAAAGGGTATTGAATTTGAATTTCATTGTGCGTTTTACTGAGCACCAAGTTTTCAAGATAAAGAATTTTGCGCATTCCCTATGACAGATAACATAATTCTATGGCCTGATACCATGGCTCCATGAAAAGCAACTAAAGCACCTGGTGAAAGGTCGAGCCAAAACATAGATGCCCTTTCCGATACCTCACCCAGAAGCATAGACGCCATTAAATCCTAGGTGCAAGTATTCAATATTCTACAATAGGGATTGGTCAATTGCCCGGATGATTCAGGTGATGAGGAGACGGAGACCATGGCTACCAAATACAAAATTGTGGCCCAATCAGAGTTACATAAGATAGCAATGAGTCCTAGACTCATGCCTTACAATGATATGGTCGGTTGGGCATTGGAAAATGTTGATATCCCGACCAGGACCATTTTCAATTCACGAAAGGTCACAGTTGGGTCTTTCCGGCCCAAACATTTACAGGTAATGTACAAATTGTCTCCAACACCCAATTTCATTTACAATGCCAGTTTCCTAGTAGACTTTGACAAAAAGGAATGTGTCCAATATGGAAAAAACCTGCCCGACTTAATTAAGGATTTGTACTCTCACCTCGAGGAGTTCAGAGATGACTCCCATGGCGTATACACAGTCTCTTCACTAGAGTCTCACATAATGTATATAGCAATGATGATGTGTATATTCTATGGGAGGGAAAACACAACCTATTTCTTGTTACAGTGGGTGCCTATTATACACACGGTTTTTTATTGGGGCAAGATGTTGTCAAACAGTTTGGTTAGGGAGATTACAGAATACCAGTCAAGGAAATCCAAGGGGAAACCTACCCCATTCTTCATGTCAGATTTTATCATGGATGTCGTCTGCTTTATGACACCTTTTCCCCTGATGGGCTAGAACTAGACTCCAACTAGTGCTAAGCCCATACATGTTTATCATTCGAAACTATGGGAGGATAAAGCGAAAGATTTCTTTTATGACATCTGCAACTGGGTGGTGGTGCCGATGCATACCATTATATATGGTTACCCACCTCGCAAGATTTATGACAAAATAGTGGTTAATCTAGGCAAGATAGCTGACTCGTAGATTGAAGAGCATTTCTACTATATTACGATTTTTGGTTGTTCAGTTCCTCCACATGCTCTACCTGATTTTTTACCAGATCGATTGGTGTGTCGCGAAGTAGCACATCAAATTGTGCATGGTGGAACTAGTAAGGAGCTGAAAGCAGTATAGAAAAGGGTATGGCCCACCTTCGCCCTGGAGATTGGTACATTTTCTCTGCTGGATTTCAACCATTCGAAAGTAGAGGCCGCGGTCCTGGAAGAAATCAAGATGGTCAATATCGAATTCAAGAAGCACGATCCGCTGAAGATTGTAGGTAATCACATGGCCCTATGCAATTTGAAAATATATGAACATGAATATTCTCCTCAAGATGAAGTATTCCGAAGAGCAAGGTCCTATCAAAAGGTCTCGAGTCGAGCTCAAGCTCTGGCTCCAGAAAAATTGGTCGAGTTTTATAACTTCTAGAAGCATCGAAGAAATAACCTTCCCAAAGTCTTGCAGGGAGAGACCCTAATACCTCAAACTACACAACAAGTTGAGACCTAGAGATTGGAAACAAGGAGCTCCAGTAAACAGGATGCTCGAGAAAGTTAGGAGAAGACTGAGGTTTTGACTCAAAAGGAAGACACCACATTGACAGATCCACCAAGCGATGATGCTGAAATTCAAACTGAGGCCTTGATAGAAAAGGGAGAAGAAAAGCCATTGTGCACACCAGGTAAACCAGCTACTTACACAGCCAGTATGCAGCCATCCACTGAGATAGGCAGTCCTATCCTATCTGTTACACCCTTACAGTTCAGTAGAGGGAACCCGAGTGCAGAAGTTGTATTCATAAAAGATCTTATACCTATTTCGGCAGAAGAGATGCCTCCTTCAAAATTCTTCTTCAGTAAGAAGAGAAAGGCGGTAGTAAGAAGAGAAACACATCAAAGGGATGGTGCGACTGTCAAGAATCACAAGGTGCTATTGGATGGGTAGGCCCTAGAAGAAGAATACTTCACTACAGATGTTGCAGGCTCGCTGGGAGATTTTGCAACAATAAACCTATTTTCAGTGGGAAACCTGAAGGAGAAGTTGAAGCAGAAGGATCTGCTGGTGAGCCAGTTGCAGGACAAATTAAAGACTGTAGAGTAGGAAGTCAGTAGCGAGATGAACAAGAGTTTCAAGCAGATTAGAGTTTGTGATACACAGGAAATCCTGCAGCTCAAATCCAGTCTTGACGAAATGCACAAGAATGCACATGCGAGTAGAGAGGGGGCCTTTCAGCAGGGAGAGTTGGTAAAACAACTATAGACTAGAATGAACTTGATTGAAAATACAACTGTAGATATGAGATTTTTCCAAGCGAATGCATTGGAGGTGCGTGAGAAGCTAGGATCAACACAACAAAGCCTTGTCACTAAGGTAGAAGCTGTCCAAAATCATTTTCGGGTGGTCGACCAATCCTTGAATAACATTGGTTTAAAGGAGAGAGAGGTTATTATTGCTCGAGCCACTTTTCAAGAAGCAGTTATGGCATCGTCAAGAGAAAGAGTATCTATGGTCTCCATATTGTCTTCCTCGGAACAAACCAGAGGCAATATTATACTGAAGACCTGGGAGACTAACATAGTAGAAAGTAAAAGAATGGCTAAGGAAGTGAAGAAGGATTGTGAAGGCACTTTTCATTCACTTGACAAAGAGTCATTAGGCCTCAGAAAATATAATATCTCTGAAGTCTTGGGACAAGTTGATATAACAAAGCATCTACTTAATACCAAGACAAGCATGGAAGAGGCTCAGGCTGAAATCTTGCAATTAAAACAGATTGATATTACTCAGATAGATAGGTGGCTAGTGAGGCCCAGTTTGTAGCTAGAGTCTATAGTTTCAGAAGATATGAGAATGGAAGGCAGACTACCTCACTTAGAAAATAAATTATATATGTTTGAGGCAAACGATTTAACAGAGTCATTCAGATTGGTGGTACAATTCATGGGCATGTGTGTCAAATGTGTTGAGCAGGGAAAATGTAGCACTTCCAGGAACCAATGAGATAACCTGTACAGATCACGATTAGAAGACCAGTTGTTTATGAGCTGGAGAACAAGAAGGAAAAACGCCTCCGCCAGCATAGCGAAGAGACAAGGGAGATGCAAGTGAAGCGTTTCATATTTTACATTTTGTAATTTTACTATTTTAGAAATAAGGAGAATTCCAACCACTTAGGGTTGAGAACCTTTTGTATAAATATAAGTTTCAAATATTGCACAAAAGGCTGCTTCTTGCTCAATGTAATTAAGAGAAAATCTCCTTTGTGAGAATTAATACAAGCGCAGACAGAGATTCCAATCTTTGTGTAGTCTGAGTTATGTTTCCTCCTTGTACTCCATATTTCTTGTTTCTTTAAATGTCTCTTTGATAAGTGAGTGTTTACAATTTAGTATAACAACTACTGTAATCACACCAAACTGGTTGTTCGTTAAGCAAACAGTTTTTCCTCTGTATTTGCTGTTAATAAATACAAGACTTGTAAGCTACTTGGATAACTAAATCTTATATCCTTTCAAGAGTGCATGCTTTATTTTCTTCTACTATGGACATGATAAGATTCATCTCTGCATTGATGCCTTGTTTTGTTTAACAGTTTTGTAAGTTTATCTCACCTCACCTGATTTCATAAATCGACTCGGACGACAAATTACGGCCTCTATACTATTCTGTTTTTATTTTCATTTGAGGAATTAAGTCTTATATAACTATCGGAAGAAAAATCAATTCTTAAAATCAACCTTTATATTTATGATGCCTTGACATTATGCTTCTAAGCCTTAAGTGTAATCTCAGGAACAACATCTTTTTGGCGTCATTGTCGGGGACGAAGATACGAAGTTATTTTTCCCTGAGAAGAACGACAAGGTAATATTATGTCTTTGATAGTGAACAAGGATTGAATACTGTATTAAGGATTTATATTTCACTTGGAGACTCCACAATATATAAGCTGGAATTTAGTAGAAAGAATACCAGGAAGAACCCTGACGAAAAACAGACTACTCCTGTAACCGATCCCGGAAAACTTTTAAGACCAAGGGGAAACCCCAAGCAAGCTGTCGCATCCACAAGTAAGGTTTACCAACCCAAAGATACGCAAACTAGTGCTAAGGTTCCACTTGAACAGTCAACCTCACAAAAAGGTTACGCACAAAGCCACTTCAGAGATACATTAACTAATAAACCTGAAACTGAAGTTATAAACCCCGAACTGCTTTTACCTGAGATAAAAACCGAGACCGTTTTGACTCCCCGCTCTACTAATAAAGGTAAATGACCCCTTTTGATACTTGCTTTTATTTCATGGATCCCCGAAGTAAAGGTTTCTATTCCACGAAACTCTGAGGAGTATATCGCGTACCCTGATTCAACTCATGTTGGTTCTCCTGTCTATATATCCTGTAAGTCTGAAGAACCCAACCCTCGTTTCCCTTTTTCCCCTTTCTCAGACCTTCTGTATCCTACTGATCTGTCTCCAGAACTTCATTCTTCTCATTCTAAAGTAGTCGAAGGGCCACTACAAGTTTACAAAAACCCCCTTTTCAGCTCTCAAAGTTCATCCCCTCACATTCAAATGGCTGCAATTAGAGGAGGTGGTGCAGGAGGAGGAGGTGGCCAAGGGCCACCACCTCCCCCTCCAAGGATCTTTGCCAAAGTGGCTGCTAGATATGCTCCTTTGTCCCTTCCCCCTATCCTTCATGACCTGCCTGAAAACTACATGCAAAATTTACCAAAGTTCATAGGAGAGGGAGATTTAATGACAATAGAGCACATAAACTTTTTCAACCAATTCACTGATATCCTCGACATTGAGCTTGGGGATGTTTATTCAAGACTTTTGGTGCAAACCTGTGAAGGAAAAGTAAGAATTTGGTTTCAAGGGCTTCCAGTGGGATCTATAACATTTTATGACGCACTGGAAACTACCTTCTTGAGGCAGTGGGGAGAGAGAAAATATCACTTATATTACCTGACAGAATTTGGGGCTTTGAGAAAAAATAATTCAAAGTTAGTCTTAGAGTTCATTCAAAGATTTAATAAACTTTATCACAAAATTCTGGCAGAAGTTAAACCCTCACAACCTGCAGCTAAAGTAAGTTTCGTAGGAGCTTTTGAGCCAGACTTTGCCCTGCTTTTGAAAGAAAGGAGATCTGTTGATCTCACTAGAATGCAAGACGACGCCATCGAAATTAAGTCAAACATAATGGCATCTGGTAAACTGAAAGAGAAGGTCGAAACAGGAACCAAAGACACTAAGCGCTTCATGGAGCAAGCTGGAACTTCCAGATCTGGGAAGTACGCTGAGGACAAAATGGATGATATGGCCAAAATAATAAAAGATTTATCAAAGAAGATCTCCAGAATGGAATTAGACCAGGCTAAGCCTGATCCTTTTGCTAGGAGAGACTTCAAAAGGAATCCAAATCCACAGATCCAACAGAGATCGGTAAAAAACGAGGATAAGAAAATCAAAGCTCCTTTCAAAACAAAAAACTTTATGCGAAGCGATGATGCACAAGATTTTGAGGGATTCGATGAAGATATAGGCAACCTCAGTGATAATGACCAAGAACCTCATCTATCCAGACAAGATTATGAAAGGTCTTTAGACCAGGAACCACTGTTTGGAGATGAGGTAAGTATAAATAATATGGGGGCCTCCGATTATCAAGGAATTGCCGACTCTATAATGGCCGAGCTCCAGCAAAAATATAATTTAAGGCCTAGAGATAAAAAAATTAAAACTGATCCACCGAAGAAAATTTTGTTGAGAAGTAAAAATAATGAGACCTCTCAACCATCCACTTAAAAGTTAATGTTAAGCCCTAAATAGTGGCTCATTACCCGTTAATTGGGACATATTACATTAGTAATGTTATTTTATTTATGTAGGATTTATTCCATTAGTTGTAATTATACCTCCTAGTCTCCTATATATACCAAGGAGACATTTTCATTTTGAAAATTGAACATTTATGTGGGCATAAGGAGGTTTCCCCCTTGAAGAGGCTTATTATCTGAATTTCTCTCTTTTTCAAGGCGTTGAGTACTTATTCTGAGGTTTTTCTATCCTATATTGATAATTGGTTCATAACAGCTAACAACCAAAACAAAGACAATTGAGACGCAAGATACCAAGACGAAGACGACTGAAACAAAGGAAACACAAACCAATAGAACAGAGAAAAGAGAGACATAAATACCATCTAGGGAAGCCAAAAGGATGATGGGAAGCTTCAATCTAGAGAACGAAATCAATAAAATTAAAATCCCGGTACCTCTGATTGAATTGGCAAAAAATCCGATGTACAAAAAACAAATCGCCAAGATGATTAATTTCTTGGATATTGAAAGTCATGCGGATTATATTAATTTGGAAGATGATAATCCTACTATAATGTTTGGTTTGCATATCGAAAATGACAAAGATCCTGTCGCTCCCTTTTATATCACGCAGACTGTGCATGATCATTTGCTACATAACTGTATGTTAGATTATGGAGCCTCACACAATTTAATGCCCAAATCCATTATGGAAAAACTGGGCCTTGAGGTTACTATACCCTACCGAGACTTGTATTCTTTCGATTCAAGAAAAGTTAAGTGACTTGGCATGATTAAAGATTTAGTAGTTAATCTTGCACATATCCCTGTGAAAGGTATTCTCATGGATGTAGTTGTTGTTGATGTTCCTGCAAAGTATGGCATGTTGTTGTCCAGATCTTGGGGTGCTAAACTTGGAGGATCGCTACAATTGGATATGACTTATGCCAGGATCCCAATCTTTGGTGGACAGTTCACCCGTCTGTACAGGGAGACGAGATTGGCATATACTATAAGTGACCCACAAAACCCAAATAACTATCCAGTACATGTCACTGATCAAGATTTAGGGAACTGTATATTATCACTTGATGATAGTTTAGATGAATGTACAGAAGAAGAAAAACAAAAAATAGAAAAAACAAATAAAAATGCAAATAGTGTAGGAGTTTGGAAGATGTATGTTGATGGTGCTTCGTCGTTGGAAGGAGCAGGAGTTGGGGTATTATTTGTAGCACTTGGTGATGAATTTATTATTCCTTTCTCATATAGATTGCAATCGAACATCGACTATACTAATAACATATGTGAATACGAGGCTCTTGTCTTAGGACTAGAGGCTGTTAGAAAGTTAAAAATTGAAAATTTGATAGTTTACGGTGATGCATAATTGATTGTAAAACAAACTAGGCAGCAATATCAGGCCAGGCATCCAGGGTTAAGGTCATACAGGAACTGCGCATGGGATGTGATCAATTTTTTTTTCTCATCATTCAATATTCATCATATTCCCAGGGAAAAAAATCAACAAGCTGACTCCCTAGCGAAAGTGGTTGCGACTTTCATGCCACCTACGGTTTTGAAGCTAAAATATCACATAGAAATGAGACACCGGCCTTCAATACCGAATAATGTTCAACACTGGCAGATATTTGAAGACGATGATCAGATCAAACAATTTTAGAAATGGTCGATGAATTTTTCGAAACACATATTGATCAGGAAATCATAATGACTCTGCTTGGGTCATGCAAGAAGGTGAAGATCCTCAGGAGTTCTAGGATAAGATTGCTAATCACCGCATGTTGCTACTGAAAAAAAATCAGATCCAAAAAGGTCTGATTCCTTTAGAGAGATTATTCGATCATGATGATATTCCCCTAAAGTCTACTTTGTAGCCTCAGCCTGAAGAGGTTGAAGATTGTAATATAGGCACCAAGGAAACTCCTAAGATGGTAAAGATATCTAAATACCTTCCACCAGAAATGAAAAGAAAATATGCCGATTTACTCTAGCAATACAAATATGTCTTCGCTTGGTCTTATGATGAATTGAGAACTTATGATACCACTGTCATCGAACATAAGATCCCATTAAAGCAGGGCATCAAACCTTTCAGGTAGAAGCTCAGACAAATAAATCCTATACTGCTACCCTTGATAGAAAGGGAGGTTAAGAAGCTCTTGGATGCAAAAATCATCGTTCCACTCAGATATTCCGAGTGGGTAGCCAATTTAGTCCCAGCCAGGAAGAAAAACGGTGAAATCAGACTATGCATGGATTTCAAGAACTTAAATAGATCATCCCTCAAAGATAATTATCCACTACCTAAAATGGATCATGTTTTGGAGAAAGTGGTCAGAGCTAATAGAATGTCCATGATTGATTTCTTTTCAGGTTATAACCAAATTGCAGTCCACGAGGACGATAAAGAAAAAACCTCGTTCACAACCCCATGGGGTACTTTCATGTATGATAAAATGCCATTCGGTCTGATGAACACAGGAGCCACTTTCCCTCGAGCGATGGACATCGCCTTCGTCGACGAAAGAGATAAGTTTGTTGTCATTTATCTTGATGATTTAATAGTGTTTTCTAAATCTGATGGAGAGCACTTAATACACCTCAAACAAATGGTCGATAAATGTTGAAAATTCGGTTTGTCTCTGAACCCCAAGAATTCTCATTTTGCAATGCAGGAAGGTAAACTCTTGGGCCATATAGTATCTAGAAATAGAATTAAAATTGACCAGAAAAGGGTTGAAGCTATAGATACAATAAATAGTCCCAGTAACATAAAGGAAATCCAATCTTTTTTAGGAAAAAAAAACTTTTTAAGGAGATTTATTCTGAACTTCGTTGAAATTGTAGAGTTGATTACAGATATGCTAAAAAAGGACAATGAGGTCAAATGGACAACTGAAGCTAAAGCGTCCTTCGAACGTATTAAGAAAGTTATAGGGGAAGCACCCGTGTTGGCTAGTCCCGATTACATGAAAAAATTCTTGATTTTCTCATTCGCATCTGAACATACGATTGGAACTGTACTCCTACAGAAGAACGAGGAAAGGTTCAAACAACCGATATCATTCTTTAGCAAAATCCTAAGAGACACAGAGTTGAAATACGACATACTGGAAAAGCATGCATATGCAATGGTGAAAGCCCTAAAAGCTTTCAGGACCTACGTGCTACATTCTAAAGTAATTGCTTATGTACCTACCAGTTCTGTCAAAGATATATTGGTTCAACCTGATAGCGATGGTAGGAGAGGCCGATGGCTTGCGAAGATCTAGGAATTTTATCTTGAGGTCAAACCAACAAAACTTGTCAAGTGTCAAGGCCTAGCTAAGTTGTTACCCGAATCAAATTTTAGAGGACTAGGGATAAATCATCTGCAAGATTACGAAGGTTTTCCAGACATAGATGAATTTGATGTCACTATACCTGCAATCGAAATCCAAGAAAAAATTTCTTCCTCTACCTTGCATAACGACATAGTTTCATATCTCTCGACTCTGCAGTGCCCGAGTGATATGACTCCTTCCAAGGCAATAAAATTGAAGCTGCACGTGGTAAAATATTGTATCGTTGACAACCAACTGTATTGGAAAGACCCATTGGGTTTTTTATTGAGATGCCTAATAGAATTTGAAACAGAGAACGTCATAAATGAGTTTCATGAAGGGGTGTGTGGAGGACACCACGCCTGGAGGCCGATGGCTTATAAGATCCTAAGAGATGGATACTATTGGCCAAAGTTATTTATAGATGTGAATGCTAAAGTCAGAGCCTGTAATCCCTGTCAATTATTCTCAGGTAAACAAAATCTCCCCGCACTACCCTTGACCCCAGTCAAGACATAAGCTCCATTTCAACAGTGGGGTTTGGATTTTATTGAAGAAATTCATCCACATTCAAGCACACAACATAAATGGATCTTGACCGCTACAGATTATTTCACTAAAAGGGTTGAGGCCATTCTGACCAAAAACGCTACAAACTCAGTGGCGATAAATTTCTTAGAGGAAAACATTTTATCTAGAGTTAGCTGTCCTCGGAAGATAGTTATAGATAAGGCCCAGGCATTCAAATCCATGGCAATGGTTAGTTTTTGTCAAAAGTAAAATATTGTACTGGGACATTCTACAACTTACTATCCTCAGGGCAATGGATTAGCCGAAACATCAAATAAGAGATTAATCACTATAATAAAAAGGTACTAACTGAAAATAAGAAAGCTTGGCATGTTCATCTGAAATACGCTTTGTGGGCGAATCGGATAGGCACTAAGAAATCGATCGGAATGTCCCCTTTCCAAATGGTGTACGGGACTGACGTGGTACTACCTATAAACCTGGTTTTGCCGGTAATGAAGCTCTGACAAGATTCAAAGGAAGAACCTAATGATATCACCCGAAGAATCAACCAATTAATAGAAGTGCAACAGAACAGGGTCGAGGTGGATGAGAAACTCCAGAAATACCAAGACAATATGAAATCCCTATTTGATAGAAAGGCTAAATATAGGGATTTCCTTCCTGACGACCGTGTTTTGAAATGGGACACTAGGAAGGAGGATGCCGACAAACATGGAAAATTCAATCACATCTGGTGTGGACCTTTAAGGGTCATAGCTTCCGAAGGAAAGAATTCGTTCTTGTTGGAGAACCTCGACGGGAAAATCCTTACCGTCCCCATCAACAAGCGTTACCTGAAGCACTTTATGCAATAAACATTTTTCCAAACTCTCACTCTATATACCAATTTGATTTCCTTGTTTTGTTTTGAAATTTTCAATTCTTTGGTAAGTTTCCACTTTCACTGTAAATACGACCAGGTTTGTTGATTTCACAAAAAACAGAAATATCAAAAATAAGTAACAACTACTATATCTTTTTCAAGAAGTTTCTGACATTTCTCGTGTTTATCTTTATGCATAATGCTCGCTGATAGTTGAGAGATAAGGAGATATCAAAAACACGTTTCAAAACATTGATATTCTCTCAAAACATGTGATAAATATGTGGTTTGCTTAGTTGAAAATATAAAGACAATCTGAGGTATGAGTTTCTAACCTACTGGACGAAGTTAAAATTTTCAAAGAGATTTAGCTAAATATGAAGGAAGTCTCATCCATATAAAGATTGTCACCTGATTAACAATGAGAGGAACATAAGAATTATGGCTTAATCCTAAAAGTCTTCTCTGAGTTAAATAAAATTGAAATAAAAATGAAGTAGAATTCATAATAAGAAAATAAGCAATAAAAAGACTCTAAAGAAAAGTTCTAGAATCGATAAACAAGGTTGCGTGGGAAGGAACATGTTTGCAATAGAACATCTGAATCCTTGTTATGTTTTCTCCCGCTTATCCTCGAATTGTATTGTCATGTGATTCTAGATACCTTTTCCATGGTCTTCATAAAATAAAAAGGGCTTCACCTTAACTCTGAAAATTCAGAAACATGTCTTCAAAATAATGTTAGGTGAAAATTTATATGCTGCTCTTGTAACTGAAAGAAAGTATGTCTAGGCTAATCCTGACTAGTTTAGCCTTTCTAGCAGATCCAAATCGATTAGTTTTGCTCAAGGAAAATCCCTGGAAAATACAAACTTCCCATGAGAACTTTCCTGTAGGCGAAGGTGTTTTGAAGGTTGGAAGAGGATTATCCCAGAGTAATCAAAGTGAGTTAACAGACCTATGTTGCTAAATTATAAACATATATCGTCCCTAGTATATTACATACAAATTGATTGCCCCCACTTCATGTTTTAAAAATATAAGACAGATGATGAAAGGAAATTCATAAAATGATTGCCCCCATCTAGTCCAAAAAAAAAGAGAGATGATGAAAGGAAATTCATTAAATGATTGCCCTCATCTCAACATTTAAATGCAAAATGACTAATTGAAGTGGTGAAAGAAAATTCAATCAGGGAGTTAGATAACTTCACCGAGGTACTGAACATGCTCCCTGGCAGTGAAGCAATGTCTATGATATCTTCAAGGTTGTTATACATGTATTATAATGTATTCTGGTAGTTAGTTCCCTTTTCGGCAAGATTTACATTCTAAGCCTATGCAGGACTCCTTGACTAAATCATTAAAATTATTTTTCCTTGATGCGAACAAAATCAAACAGAGTCTGGTAGACTGGTTAAAGTTATTTCGAATATCTTAAGCAAATCCGAATATAGTTTTAAGAAAGAGGAATTTCAAATAGCCTGACTGAAAGTTATGATTTGATGCGTTTTGAAGGTTTTCTAAGTTTCGATTGAAATTCATTTGCTCAGTATCATATTTTCCCGAATGTGTTTCACAAAAATGCAATAATGACTCTATTTACCCAATAAAGGCACTTGGTCTACTCTTCTTCTGCGTCTCATAGGGAGACGCGATCCCTAGATGGAGCATATGTTCGAACATATATTTTTATAAACTTTAGACTTTAAATAGTTTTCATTCTCATTTAAATAAAAACAATGCGCGCTTGTTCCTCACTGTCGATGAAATCTGCCATCAAATCAAATGATCGTAATCTCTTAGAAGTTATGGAGCTGCCTATTCATTAAAAAGTCAAATCACTAAAGACTACATTCGAAATGTCAGGTTGCGGAGTTTCGCGATGCAAGCTTTTCAACATGTAGCAACTCCAAAGTCTCGATATCTGAAATTGCGAAACTGTCTTAAGCATTAAACCAGATTAATTAAGAATTAAAAACGATTAACGGTTAATTAATCATATCGCGATTTCCCGTTTCGGGGATCCTGTCTTGAGCGACTATCAAAGTCTCGATATCCGAAATCGCGAAACTGTCTTGGGTTAATCACGATTATTTAAAAGGGTTAAAGATGATTAAAATTAACTAATCACATCACGATTTCAAGTTTCTGAAGTCATACCTTGTAATGTTATAGGATATCCCAAGATCCAAAATTCTAAAATTTACTTAACGATAAGTATGAATAGCTGGTGCATTAACGATGATTATCACATGATTAATCCTTCGCTGAATAATGACTCGAATAAATTCAAATTTCATCTGTGCTTTTCTCGAAAATTAATGACATTAATAACTGATTTATGACAATCATTCCAAATGAGATCCTAGACCACTGCCTAAATCTTATTCATTAAGGAAAGTAATTTTTTCGTCAGTAGAGGTATTGGTTAATCGATGCAATTAAAAGAAAATGGTACTGAATTTGAATTTCATTGTGCATTTTACCGAGCAACAAGTTTTCAAGATAAAGAATTTTGCGCATTCCCTGTGACAGATAACAGAGTTCTGTGGCTTGATACCATGGCTCCATGAAAAGAAACTAAAGAGCCTGGTGAAAGTTTGAGCCAGAACACAGATGCCATTTCCGATACCTCACCCAGAAGCATAGACGCCATTAAATCTTGGACGTAATTATTCAATATTCTACAGTATGAATTGGTCAATTTCCCGAATGATTCAGGTGACGAGGAGATGAAGAACATGGCTACCAAATACAAAAATGTGGCCCAATCAGAGTTACATAAGATAGCAACGAGGCCTAGACTCATGCCTTACAATTATATGGTCGGTTGGGCATTGGAAAACGTTGATATCCCGACCATGACCATTTTCAATTCACAAAAGGTGGCAGTTGGGTCTTTCAGGCTTGAACATTTATAGGTAATGTACAAATTTTTTCCAACAACCAATTTCATTTACAATGCCAGTTTCCTAGTAGACTTTGACAAAAAGGAATGTGTCCAATATGGCAAAAACCTGCCCGACTTAATTAAGGATTGGTACTTTCACCCTGAGAAGTTCAAAGCTGACTCCCATGGCGTATACACAGTCTCTTCACTATAGCCTCACCGAATGTATATAACAATGATGATGTGTAGACTCTATGGGAGGGAAAACACAACCCATTTCTTGTTATAGTGGGTGCCTATTATATACACAGTGGCATAGGGTATTCTTTTGATTGGGGCAAGATGTTGTCAGACAATTTGGTTAGGGAGATTACAAAATACTAGTCACAGAAAACCAAGGGGAAACCTGCCCCATTCTTCATGTCGGCTTATATCATGGACATCGTCTGCTTTGCGAGACCTTTTCCATTGATGGGATGGAGCTGGACTCCAACTAGTGTTGATCCCATACATGTTTATCATTCAAAACTCTGGGAGGATAAAGAAAAATATTTCTTTTATGAAATCTGCAATTGGGTGGTGATGTCGATGCATACTGTTATATATGGTTTCCCACCTCCCAGGATTTTTGACAAAATAGTGGCTAATCTAGGCAAGATAGCTGACTCATACATTGAAGAACATTTCTCCTATATTAGAGTTTTCGGTTGTTCAGTTCCTCCACATGCTCTACCTGAATTTTTACCAGATTGATTGGTGTGCCGCGAAGTAGCACATCAAACTGTGCATGGTGGAATTAGTAAGGAGCTGAAACAGTACAGAAAAGGGTATGGCCCCCCTCCCCCCTGTAGATTGATACGTTTTCTCTTCTGGATTTCGGCCATTCGAAAGTAGAGGCAGCGGCCCTAGAAGAAATCAAGCTGGTCAATATCAAATTCAAGAAGCACGATCCGTTGAAGATTGTAGGTAATCACATGGCCCTCTGCAATTTCAAAATATATGAACATGAAGATTCTCCTCAAGACGAAGTATTCCAAAGAGAAAATTCATATCAGGAGGTCTCGAGTCGAGTTTAAGCTCTGATTCCAGAACAATTGGTCAAGTTTTATAACTTCTAGAAGCATTGAAGAAATAACTTTCCCAAAGTATTGCAGGGAGAGACCCTAATACCTCCAACTACACAATAAGTTGAGACCCAGAGATTGGAAACAGAGAGCTGCAGTAAACAAGATGCTCGAGAAATTTTGGAGAAGATTGAGGTTTTGACTCAGAAGGAAGACACCACATTGACAGATCCACCAAGTGATCACGCTGAAATTTAGACCGAGGCCTTGATAGAAAAGGGAGAAGAAAATCCATTGTCCACACCGGGTAAACCAGCTATTGACACAGTCGGTAAGCAGCCATCCACTGAGATAGGCAGTCCTATCCATTCTATTAAACCCTTACAGTTTAGTAGAGGGAACTCGAGTGCATAAGTTGTATTCATAAAACATATTATACCTATTTCGGCAGAAGAGATGCCTCCTTAGGAATTCTTCTTCAGTAAGAAGAGAAAGGCCATAGTAAGAAGATAAATGCATCAAAGGGATGGTGCGACTGTCAAGAATCACATGGTGCTATTGGATGGGCAGGCCCTAGAAGAAGAAGACTTCTCTACAAATGTTGCAGGCTCACTGGGAGATTTTGCAACAACAAACCAATTTTTAGTGGGAAACCTGAAGGAGAAGTTGAAGCAAAAGGATCTGCTGGTGAGCCAGTTGCAGGACAAATTAAAGACTTTAGAGTTAGAAGACCAACTATTTCTGAGTTGGAGAACAAGAAGGAAAAACACCTCTGCCAACATAGCGAAGAGACAAGGGAGATGCAAGCGAAGCATTTTAGATTTTAGATTTTGAAATTTTACTATTTTAGAAATAAGGAGAATTCCAACCGCTTAGGGTTGAGAACCTTTTTTATAAATACAAGTTTCAAATATTGAACAAAAGGCTGCTTCTTGCCGAATGTAATTAAGAGAAAATCTCCTTTGTGAGAATTAATACAAGCACATACATAGATTCCAATCTTTGTGCAGTCTGAGTTATGTTTCCTCTTTGTACTCCATATTTATTGTTTCTTTAAATGTCTCTTTGATAATTGAGTGTTTACAATTTAGTATAACAGCTACTGTAATCACACCAAACCGGTTGTTCGTTAAGCAAGCAATTTTTCTTCTATATTTGCTGTCAGTAAATACAAGACTTGTAAGCTACTTGGATAACTAAATCTTATATCCTTTCAAGAGTGCATGCTTTCTTTTCTTCTACTGTGGATAGGATAAGATTCATCTCTGCATTGATGCCTTGTTTTGTTTAACAATTTTGTAAGTTTCTCTCACCTCACCTGATTTCATAAATCGACTCAGACGAAAAAGTATGGGCTCTGTACTATTTTGTTTTTATTTTCATTTGAGGAATTAAGTCTTATATAACTATCAGAAGAAAAAACACCTTAAAATTAACTTTTATATTTATGATGCCTTGACATTATGCTTCTAAGCCTTAAATGTAATCTCAGGAACAACATGTCCACTTCTCTCGAGGAAGTCGAACAATCAGTTTTCGACATGCCCAAAAATAAATCTCTCGGTTGTGATGGATTCACTACAGGCTTCTTTTAAGCCTGTTGGTCTATAATCAAATGGGACGTCTAGGCAGTGGTGGAAGAATCCCGTTCGCACTCCAATTTCCTTCCTGCCCTCAATGCCACCTTCCTTGCCCTCATTCCCAAAGAAGAGCATGTTGATAATCCTAAGAACTTCCGCCCCATATCCCTTTCAATGTAATCTATAAAATTATAACCAAGTTTGTTTCTAACCGACTTACCCCTGCTCCCCACCCTCATCTCCCTAGAACAAACTGGCTATGTGGAAGGCAGGAAAATCTTAGATGGAATTATCATGGAACATGAACTTGTTCACTTCCTCAAGCTCACCAAGTCCCCGGGCATGCTCATAAATCTAGATCTATCAAAAGCCTTTGACAAACTAAGCTGGCAATATATCCAACAGACCCTACAAGCCTTTGGTTTCTTCGGTTCTTGAAACAAATGGGTGCTATCCCTTCTCTCCGCTGCTTTTTTCTCCATCCTTGTCAATGGATCTCCTTCCAATGATTTCTCCCCTTCACGAGGCATTAGGCAGGGGGATCCCCTCTCCCCCTTCCTCTTTATCCTTATGGTAGAAGAACTATGACGAAGTATCAAAGAAACAATGGCAATGGAGCAGATCTCTGGCCTCCATCTCCATGACGAGGACCAGTCCACTACGTATCAACAATTCATGGATGACATGCTACTAATGGCTCAATCCATTGCAAAAGAAGCCAAAGCCATCAAGCATATCGTTGCAGACTTCTCCGAAGCCTCAAGTACTTCAATCAATATCTCCAAGTCTCTGATTTTTTTCTTTAACACTCCTCCTTCTATCCAGGTTAATATCTCCAACATCCTTGGTTTCCAATGGAGCTCCCTTCCAACCAAGTATTTGGGCACGCCTCTCATCAAATTAAATAATCAGTGCTCCACCTAGGAAGATCTTCTCTCCAGAATGCACAAAAATCTTGAGAACTGGGCTTTCATAACTCTCAATACAACAATCCAACTGGTTCTCCTCAAAGAAGTACTTCAATCCATTCCTCTTTACCTCTTGTCTTCTTTGGCTTCCCCCAAAGCTATCTTGAAGGCAATCAGAAACCTCCAAAGATCATTTTTGTGGGGAGGAGATTGCAAGGAAAAGAAGTGGGATTTAGTATCATGGGACAAGCTCTGTCTCCAGAAGCTTAAAGGTGGCTTAGGCCTGAGGGATCCCGAATCTCTCAGTGTGGTCTTGGGTGATAAAACTTGGTGGCGATGGCTAACTGAATGGAATACCCCATGGGATCATCTTTGGAATAAAAAATATTTCCCAGATATAGAGAGACAAGGCCTCATCAGACTCACAGGAAACATATGAGGCTCACACATATGGAATGCAGCATGGGACAACAAGCACCTAGTTCACTCCCACTGTTTCTGGGAAATTAGAAATGGTAGATCGACCCTCTTCTGGGATGATTCCTGGAAACAACTTCCACCCCTCTCAGAATGATAAATTCCACCAACTCAAGGACCTCATGAAATCCCAAGACCAAATTTGGATCCATCAATACTGGCTCCCCCCCAAATCTGGGGACATATAGAGAACGTGGATTCCCAAAGAAGAATGGATCCCCCATCAACCCATTCCCAATTTGGATCCCCTTTGGCAAGAAATCTCTCACAGGAAAATAGAAATACAACAAGGGCACGA
>SNQJ01S0000868.1:327702-362303 GCA_010110895.2 Picea sitchensis
TTGTTGAATTCATACTTCAACCAACTCTGTCATGTCTTCGCACAATGTATGCCTCAAGTCTTGCACTAGTTAGGTAGCTAGTCTAACAATAGTGTCCAGTTCTTGAAATGTGCATCTCCATGCTTGAACTTAGTATTTTATGTTTCCATCTTTACCATTCCATTCAACTCCAAAGACTAAGGAAAGTGTCCACCCTTGCCTCACTACTACAACCATCGTTCGATCTTCGTCAAGGAGATCCTCCACAATGTCTAAGTGTTGCACTTTAGACCTACTAGTGCATCTGTACTTTGACTTCCTTCCACAATCTGGTTCATCCGCACAACAATCTCATATCAAGGCAAGGTCACCCACCTTGTTGCACTATGAAGTCACCCCAAAACAAATTCATCCACGACAACTTGACTCCATTGTCTACCTCATGGCATAGTTAACCAATCTTCTACAAGTCATACAAAGTTCGCATCACATCCAAGTCATACACAACTCACATCACATCCAAGTCATAACCACTGTGCATCTTCTCCACACATACAACCAAATTTTCTCTCGTGAATCAGCTTGTGATGAAGTCCATAAGTTTTACTTCCTTGGTTGAATTCTCCCCATCTTCATCTGCGTTTGCGAATATGAGATATCTCGTCTGCTCCAAGAATCGTACATCCAAAATTCCTTTGCATCACTACTTTATTAGCCTACCATGCTACTACATCTACTTCTTTATGCCTTGGAATGGTTAGGCTTCACCCTCAATCATGCTTCCCAATACTAGAGAAACACCCATGTCTAAGAAATCTCTTCATGTTGCAACCTGCTTGTCCGCACAATCATCCAAACGTAGGCTAGTCTTGTCTTCAAGTCACCTCTCCACAACACAACATATATGATGAGTGTGGTCAATACACCTACACTCCTCAAAATGTTGCAACGAATTGTCCAAAGTGCTCCAAGTAGAATGAGTCACCTCAAAAAACTTCTATGTCTTAGGCACGTTCGAACCAATACTTCTACCAACCTCAACCAATGATCCTCTTTGTATCTTTGAGTCAACGCAAAATCATTTGAAAGTCACCAAGGTGTGCTCTACCTCATCCAATGTCCCATACCAAAGGTGAATGAACACCACTCAAGCCACCTAGTCTGTGTTTTGCACATTCAGGTTGACTGCCAAAAATTCTTGGTCGACTTCTTTGCTGACTCCATCCATCTTCTAGAACAAAAGTGTCTTGCACCTCCTTTAAGCGTCCAAACTCTGGCACTGTCGTCGTGACTATTAAATCATCGCATGGTCCAACAAATACGACTAAGGCACCAATAAACAAGGTGCCTCACCCATCCTCTCAAACTTGTCACATATAGACTTCACTTCCTACTTCACTGAAATGACTTGTCCAATACGCCTCATCAAAGATTTAGGAAGCTTCCTCAAGCTACCTCCAAAGTTGCATCCTAATGTTCCCAAGTCCACCAAATGACTCATACAAGCAGGTCATCCCAAACTCTTTGCACATCTGCCCAAGTTAAGGCGTCCTAAACTGCTACATGACTTCTTCAAATTTACACCACTTGAGTCACCCTTAAGTTTGTCAATTTTCACCACGGAAATTGATTACAATTGAACCACCAAGTCATCCAACTTCCCTTCAAAGAACTCACTGCAACACTTTGGAAATGAAAGAACTCAAAGAAACCATACCTTTCCCAGTGACATCCTTGTCTGCACCCATGGTTCAATTTTATTGTCTTGGACCTTCACTTTTCCAAGCCGACTCTCCACACGAAATCCCCTCAATTACCATCCATAGCTACACAAACCTACCTAGAACCTTCATTGTGATAGAAGGCTGAGTCCATCCGTCCATTTTAGAAATCCGTCAAAGTACCAAACTTCACATGCAATTGGCCGAACTCATCTCCAATGTCCTGTCATTTCTGCACCTTGACTACTTCCGCTGCAAGGAACCATGCACACACCGCTTGACTATCAAGTCATATTACTGCTAACCAACTATTCCAACTCTACAAAGATCTACCTCATCTGAAGATTGTGGTCGAACCACTCGTCCAACAACCCAACTCAACTCAATTGTTGTTATCGACGATGAACGATACAAATATGTTATGATAGAAATGTGCCCAACCAATTGCCCACTGTGGATCTCCTCTAGTCACCTCAAGTCATTCACCTGAGTGCTTCAACTTGCTGCAACCCAAAATTGGTCTCCTTCGTGATCATTTTTACGATTAGATATGCAACAATTCACGCACTAAATCATGCCTTCATCTGCCTTTCCCAAGTGCTCAGTTCACCCAACAAACTCTATGCCTGGTCTCTCCAAGGTGCACAACACGTCCCACTCTTACTTCCATCACAAACCAAACCAACTAAGCCTACACCCAGATTGTCTTTGCAAAAGGTCAGTACACCTTATCGAACATTCACCAAGTCTGCACCCAAAATGCCTCTAGGAACAAGTCTATGATAAGTCATGTGATGAACTTTGTGATGAGTTCTACAATCACCCACCTTGTCCAAGTGCTCCATTTCGCCATAAACTCTGCTCTTGACCTATCTAAGGTGTGGGCCTAGATCAATCTTCCACTGCACCGTCGACCAAAACTTCTGTCATAATTATGATGCAAAGTCTTTGCGATACCAATTCACTCCATAGAACGGTTCACCAAGTCTGCGAATGTTCCAACTGAACTGTCTTCACAATGAATTGCCTTCATGCTGCACTCTATCACCACTATCACCACTTTCACCACCACGTCAGTAGAGTGTGCTTCAATCTCTAATACCATCTATCATCGAGATAATGGTGAAGAGCTCACCAACCCTTCTTCAAAATCCGCAACGAACAAACTATGATACCATTTGCTGCATCCCCACTATGTGCCTGCTCAAATATTGCGATCATGCACCTCTCAAGGACATGCAACACCATGCCATTTCTCACTTGACTTCTTGGAAACATCAAGGATACTTCGTCCGAACCACGCCTCTTCACCTATGGCATACCCATACTTCGTTCTAGGATACGTGCGAGTCACACTCCTACTCTAGTGCAACTATGTTTTATACTTAGACAATTTGTTAACATGATTAACACTTGGTCATTTAAGCATACATCCATGAAACGAAGAGAACACTTGCGAAACAAACAAGAGACACATAGATATAGTGCAGGAAAAAAAAACCATTCCTAACACTCGACTATGTCTTATTATTGCAAAACTATTATAATATGAGTAATGTTGGCTCATTTTACAACTTGGGTAGAGTCACATGAATCGCCTCACCTCACCAAGACACTCATACATAGATTCTCCACACCAAGACTCATCCATTGTAACATCTTTAGCAACTTCTACGGAGCACCCCAAATTTCCATCCACCATAGACTCACTATCTCTTCTTTATTGCAAGACTTTACACACACAGGTGGTTTTATCTCCTAGCATGCCTCATTTAGACCTGTGATAAGACTTCCCCAAACTCAACCCAAAATAAGGTTGCCCCAACCCTGTCTACAGAATCACCTCAAGGCAGGACAAGTCCTCCCATGTGGAGTGACTTGTCTCCTTGAGGGAGCTCGCCCCTCTTGATCCAAGTCTACCTCGTAATCGCAGAGCTGATATTGCTCTCCTTGTTGTGAAAATCTACCTTCCTTGGTTGTGTTCTCTTGTTCTCTTATATGGACTCCAATGGACACCATCGTGAACTATCACGTTCTTTAGGTGTGTTGCGACCCTTCGTAGATCAATGTGCCCAAACGAATCGTTGCGCCCCTTTGTGGACCCAGTCCGCCCAAGTGAACCTATGCACCCATCAACTGATGTGTCCCTTGGGATCAATGCGCCCCAACCTTGGTGCGCTCGTCATGCCGGTTTGCCTCAACCTCTTTGGTGCACCTATTCTCTTTTTCGCCTCCACCCAATGCTTTGCTTCATGCTTGGGCATTCCCCTTGGTGCGTTCACATGCCCAAGGTTCCCACTTGCTCAACTAGTGTGACACTTGGCTACCAAAGCAACCCCAAGTTCCATCTCCTTGAGGAATTTAGCGAGGTTATCCACACCCTTCTCGCTGAATACCTTACAATAACCTTATCCTCCACAAGGCTCCCATCATATGCTTATTGAATTTGTCATCCACCACTTCATTCCTTCTTTCCTTGGGTAAGGACACAAAATTCATATCCAATTTAGTGATGACCTCACCCTCGAGTCTATAAAATTCAAGTACGGTGGGACCTTTTCATCTCCAAACTAGGGGGTGGGAAAAGATTCTTATGTTTCCTTAGTTATGTTAATCTCTTCTGCCAAAATTGCTTTTACATCCAACGACGAATGTGGGTTGGCCAACTTCTCTTCCATAGGTTTTCTCTCACGATCGTTGGGACATGGATTATGTTTCAATTTTTCTACTACGAGGATAAACTGTGAGTCATATTTCTATGTATTATCCAAGGGAAATTTCATAGCTTTGATTATCTTAGTTTCTTATCTGTCGCATTGAGAAGGCGTATCCCCCTGGTAATGGGGTACCTAACATAGCTCTTCTTCTTGGATTTTAGGAAATATGTTTCTTAAACATGAGATAATTGCCTAACATACTCCAATACAAAGACCTTGGGTGTGAGGAACATTGGGAATTTGTAAGGAGCCAGATCTAACCCATATATTCAAATGACAATGAAATATTCTCCCATAAACCATACTCCCCTCTCGACCTTAGTTCCTACCTGGAGGCAAGGCTTGATTTTTGCAGGCATCCTTACTTGATACTTTCCTATGATTGTGAAGAAGGTTGTGTACATGAGATTTTTAATGCAATTTTCATTGCAAGGAGAACACCTTATAACGAAGGTTCTTACGAACCCTCCCCGAAAAATTTATCCCTTATATGTTTATAGCGGAGGTGGGTGGGCAAAGGTTTTTGTGGATGTTTTAACATCGGTCTGCCTAAGTCGACCAACCACACTGATGCACCTAGTTGACCAACCGCACCGATGCGGCTAAGTCGGTCGACCACGCCAATGTGCCTAGTGGACCGACTACACCAGTGCACCTAAGTCGACTGATCACACAAGTGCTCTTACAAAAATATAACACTGTGGTGCTTAACAAATAAAGTGCATCGATAACCGCTATTAATATAAAATACTAAAATATCATTTTTTATTTTATAAAAGAATAAAATGCATTGCGATGCTCCCCCAATAACAAAGCGCATTGGTGGGCATATAACGAATGCATAGGAACATGTTAGAATGATTGCTTTTTAAACAAAAAAAACAATTTAAAAATCATAAACCTTCCAATGGATCGCTTAGAAACCATTACAGGCCCTCACGTTCCGGTAAAAAAAGTGCACCGGTGCATCTTACTGTCGGGCACATCGCTAAAGGGTAAAATTAATGTTTTTTTTACCAAACCGAATCAATGCGCCGAAATATACAACGAAAAAATGAGCGATAATTTTATATTTTCAAAGTGTATCTGTTTATAAATGAAAACCCTAATCATTATTTCATTCTTTTTCCAAAATTTAGGGGGGGACATTTGTGCAAGAGAGTTTTATGAGCAAAGTCTTTAGAGTGGGTAGATTTATTTGAAGAGCCAAATTTACATACAAATTTGTAGAGGAGAAATTTTAGGTCTGTAATTTTATTATATTCATCATCTCAATCTTTCCCTTATTTGATTCAAACAAATTTCAGTGCATTATCAAAAAAATAAAAGGGTTTCACAGTTACATTTGGTATTGGAAGCCCTAGCTTCCTTGTTGTCTCTCTTGGTTTTCCTCTCCATATTTCACAAGTAGATTGTTTTAAGCAATAGATTTTTATAGGGTTTATTTACTTGTATATGGGGCATGTGGTACTCGATGCAATGGTATCACTCATTGCATTGGAACCCAAACCCTCTCAATGCCAGTTTTCTTTTAAAAAATGCTTACGCGGTTCGTGGTGCACACTGTACATGAATAACACATCGATGTGTGTGTTCCTGTTAACAACACTGTGGAGTTTAAAATAAAAATAAATTTGTTCACATGTTCGATGGTGTGCAATAAACAATAAGAAGGCACATATGCTTCTATTAATTTATAAAGCATTAATGCATATACATATTATTGACGCACCAAAGCATATACATATTATTAACGTATCGGTGCATATACGTATTATTAATGCGCCGATGCATACTAATTTATTATATGCATTGAAATCTTATTTTGTAAGAAAAAAACATAGTTTTTATATTTGATGATTTATTTTTTATTTTTTATTGTAGAATATGGCTAATAGAAGTTCAAAGAAAACAACTTATTGCAACAAGCGCAATGGTAGCTTGTCCCAACAAGAGAACAAGGCAAGTTCTTTAGGTTGTATTATAAATTTAATATCTTTGAATTGTCTGTTGGTTTAAATTAAGCTTGTGTGTTGGTTAAGGCATGTCATGGAAATTCCAAGGGAAAAATGAGGGAAAAACCAATACATGCAGGTGGGGATGTCCAAAAAAGTGTACAAGGAGATGGTAAAAGAAATGAAAATAATTGCATCGTAGGAGGAGCCATCCTAACAATTACAACATGCATCAAAGGTATGTAATCATTCACTAATTTTCAATTGTTTTGTCGTAGAGACAAAAAATAAATCGAAACCCATTAAGTACATAAAACAAGACGATGAGGAATAAAAGGATTGATCACAAAGTTTGCGAGTACTTACTTTTTCGGTCTTACTTTAAATTTCGTCTTTGTTATGATCTTTGTATTTAAATAGTTAATTTACACTCATCCATGGATGTCTTCTAATAGGTGCTAACATACAAAGAAGATCCAACTAAAGAATTGATAAACATTGGGTTAAGTATGGGTTGTGAGTATATGTTGAAGTATTAAGGTTTAATTGAACAATTTGTAAGTAGTTATGTTGTTTAACTTCTCTTGTTTTATAATTAATGAAACAACAAGAAACATTTATATCAATTATATCGAGTGTTCTTTGTCATGGCATATTAAACATGCACGAAGCAAAGTATGGAGTGCATCCAACAAAAGAGATTTTTAGAGACGACATGCAACATGGCTTCGAAAGAATGTGTATTTTTTATGAAACAGTCGATGTTATGGTACAATTTTTTATTTACGTAATCATATATATTCTACTATATATATAGATGTAGATATAGTTATTAAACTTTATTTCTATGTTTGTAGATGGAACATGAAAAACGAGTCGATCAAGAAAAAATTAGGTTAAATAACCAAAGTACAATACCACCTACAAGCGATGAAGAAATGAGGCATTCACATAGCTCGAGTGATGACAACAGTGCAAGCGATGTCGAATGGCAATCAATATAATTGAATGTTATTGCAAGTTGTATGTTTTGGAATATTTATCTGTGAAAATCAAGGATTTTGTTTAATGTACTGGACATATTGTCCCAATTGCACGAGGGCATGTTGTGAATGAGTGTAACAATTACATATTGGTTTCATTTTGATTATTGTGGACCTTTACATTGTCCCATTTTGTATGACAATGCATCATTTATTCTTATATAATAAATGGGTTTCTTATTTTATTGCATTGTCAAATGTTGTGTTGTTGATTAATTAATATATGGATGATTTACATTGTTACAAATAAAAAAGGTGTAATCTGTTGGATAATGCATTAGCGCTATCATTATATCAAAACGCAAAAAAATAAATATAAAATCAATATTATTGTAAAAAAAAAATTGATTTTGAGATGATTGATTGAGAGTTTGTGAAAAAACAATTAATTAAAATATATACATGTTGGTTCACTATATTCTCTTAAACTCAATAAACGATGTGTTTTTATGAGTTATATGCACTGGTGCTAAAAATTGTGAGAAAACACCTCCTCTTTAAATGACATAATGTGCGATTATAATTTTATCATTTTAAAATATTTCAGTGTGCATGATTACAATACACACCGATGCATGAGCCCCTGCCTGCGATTGTTAGGGCTCACTCAGCTCTTTGCACAATCTCGCTTTGGGTCGCCCCCTCTATTTCCCCTGGTGTCATTGTATGCAATTCACCATCGTCATCCTCATCTCTCTTGTTGTTCGTTGTCTGGGTGCTCACTCGACCCATATGGTTTCGTTCTTTGGATGTCCTAGTTCGCCTCTGTTATTTGTGGTTCGTGTTGGTTTGGATTGATGGAATCATTTCTTTCTTCGACCAACGTTGTGGTTGTTGGAATCTTTTGTGAGGACCCCATTGTCTCTTTTGTAAGCCCAATATTATGCTGGTTCATGCTTGGCTACTGATGGGAGTTGGCTTTTCTTAGCATTGATCCCTTGGTGGTGTGGCTCGACATCACATGGTATTTCACCTTTGCATGGGCTCATTTTCCTCTCCTTCTTCATTGATGGTTGTGGTCTAGTGCGGCTTTCTCTCGGTGGCTCTGTTCTTGGATGATCTTATGATTTCACATAGATACGTCTGAGTTGATGTCGGTAGTGGGGTTTTGGGGGGAGCGGTCGAGGCAATCCCTAGTGTCTCATGCCCTCTCCCTTTAGCCTGGTTTTTCTCTTGTGGGTGTATTGGTTGTCCGAGCCACCATTTCTATTGTTGTTGGTGTTTTTATTTTGGGGCGGATTCTCTCCTTTGTAGCCTTTGACTCCTCCTTTTTTTTAGCTCTGTTCCAGTGACGATTCGTTCAAGGTTTGATGTATGCAGAGCCTCATGGTTTTAGTGCCAAGGAGTTGGTGCCATTTTTAGTTTTTTGGTGCTGGATTTCGAGGTTGTGTTACCTCACTTTCTCTTCGGTTGTGTTACCTCACTTTCTCTTCCATCTCTGTGAGGATGTATGTCACTCTAACCTAGTCCGTCCGACTCCTGGGGATTCTTTGGGGATTTTATTCGTTGCTTGCTCTCAGTGAGGTTTTGGCTTTGCTTCTTGGGATTGCATTTGTGGTTTTGTGATGGGGTTCTTTCGATCCCTCTATTTGCTCTGTAGGATTTTCGCTGCTTTCCCTTACTCTAATGTTTGTTTGATATTATTCTGATGTTGGATTCTTTTGGATTTCTCTGACTGAATAGCCTGCTAATACAAGGATCCCTTGTATCTACAAAATGTGATTTTTGTTTCTTTTTGAAATAAAAATTACGTTTTTTTTAGGAAAATAAAATACACACTGGTGCATGCATAAACATAAAAAACATCATTGCTTTTTATTTATGTGTACACATTGGTGCTTTTTATTTATGTGTGTGCACCGGTGCATGATACTCAATACTGCATCGATGCATTTTTACCAATACAAATACCGACAAAACAAACCTCTGCCTGCCCATTTTTTTTTAGTTATATGGAACATCTGTTAAAACCTTTACTAAAACCTCCGCTACGAAGGTTTTTTTGAAATTTTTGCCAAATATTGTAACACTAAAAGCCTCCCCTACAAGGTATTTTCCTTGTAGTGTTTCTAAGAAGGATCCCATGTTGTCTTTCTTTACCCATGGTAACCAATCAATAAATTTGAGGGGCATACCATCTTTATATTGTTGTAGATGTAGGTGGGCTAAGGAGGTACTTTGGTAAAAAATAAGAACATAGACCAAATAAGAGGGGTTATGAAAAATCTTATCAATGTTGAAATTGGTCAAATGCTCCCTCATGCCTTGGGTTATATATTTGGCATGTATGAATTAAGGGATTTAATTACGAGGACCATGGAAAATTTCCAATACAACCAACATGGCCTTATCATCGGTGGAATCATCCTCTCTTCCTAAGATTATAGTAAATAGGGGCACAAACTCTTGGACCCCCTTATGGACATTATTTGTTCTATACGGGGGTGGTTGGTTTAGAACAAGGACTTGTAACATGCCTGCTATAATCCCTAGTTTAATTAATTCATAATGTAGAAATGAGTGTGGCAATGGCCAAGTGATGTAATATGTGAAATGTATCTTATGATTTTAAATAAAAATAATGTGATTCCAGTTGTCGAGAATATGGACAGAGATGGGGTTTGATTAATCCACAAGAGAGGGGGATGCTTGGGATTTTCTAAGAGGGGTCCTAAGGGGGGAAATTAATTATGGCTATTAATTCAACCCATATTTTTGAATTTTATTATCTTTTGGGTCAACTATCTATTTTTTGTTTGAGTGTATGAGAGCCCTATCATTGATTACTTGTTAGAGGGTGGGTGTAGAAGTCACATCCCGTAGTTATTGGAAGCATGGGGTTGAAGTACAATCAACATTGGGCAGAGTGAGCATTCAATTGTCTTAGGAAAATAAAGGAAATTCATATGGGGATAATAGACAATTTTTCACATTCATTCTTGGCATGAAAAACAAGGGGAGAGCGGGAGAAAAAAAGAGCACCAGAGCTAGAGTAAGGAGGATGGGTGAATTCTGGAGCATGATGGACAATTTTTGGAGGATTTTAGAGCATTTTGGAGTTGGAAATTGAAGAACTAGGTTGTTAGGCTTGAAGAGTGAACTCCTAAGTGAGTTGCATTGTAACAACAAGTGTTTGTTGTTGTTTTCCCGGTAGTGGGTTTCCCTTGAGTTCCTAGAAAAAAGATTCCTTGTTACCTATGCTAGAGAGACCCTGATAAACAAATGAGACGCCCGATGGACTAATAGAAGTGAAGGGGTACATTCCTTGGTTTGGGTAGGTCTAGAGGAAGAGAGCCGAAGGAAATTCAAGATAACCGCAGGAGAAGACAAGTGGGTTGTGAGTGGATTATGAGAGGCACCCTTTTTTTGTGGATTCCTAGCCCCAGATTAAGGGTGACTTGTTGTTGAGATATGGAACAACAAGTGTATGGTTGGGTGGAACGTCATTCCCAAGCAGTTGTTTGTACAAACTTTATTTTAAAGATAAGTGTTTATCTATTATGTGAGTTTTCTTATGAGTCTTATGGCTGTGCATTTTACTCTATAAATGAGAATGGTTTTATGTGCCATTGTAAATGATTTATTAACTGCATTGATGTTAATTTAGGATGTTGTAGATGCATTTAATTATGGGTATCATAATCTAGTTAATTATGTGTATAAATGATGGTTGGTAAGCTACATGAAATGAATTAACAATTTTTAGTTTATTTTATTTTATGTGTATTCCATGTAGTAATGTTCCTCAGTTAAGCTGGGGGACGTTACAGAATGGTATTAGAGCATTGGGTTCAAACACTGGCCCTGCATGGGCCATACTTAACATGCAAAAAATTCAATTTGCAGAGTTAAAGCTTGGGGATGTATGTAAATTTATTTGTCAAATTACTTTAGTGAAATTAGGAAAGAAATTCAAGAGGAATTTGAGGAAATTGAGCCCAGGGGGTTAAAATACACAAATTTAACCTCTGCTTGGGCATTTCTAGGCCTTGAATTGGTTGAATTTATGAATTGTTTGGTAACCACATCGAAATTGGGTAAAAATCCCCAATTTCTGAGTGCATTCGGGAGGAATTCATGGCAATAAATGTCTAAGGGTTGAGCTTGATGGGAATTGGATGAGTGTAGGGTCAAATTTGTCCATAGGAAGCTTAATTTCAAAGCTTCCATGGTGGCCTATGCGAAAATTTGGAAATTATGCAATTCTGGAAAAAAACAATGTGGGAGTTGGCAGGTCCACGGTGGTGGGGTGGAAAGCTACGCTGACAGGGTTGGCAGTGCATTGTGGCAAGCCCATGGCTGACGTGGGTGCTACATAGGCGAGGTGGTATTGGGAAATACCATACGCGATATCACATGGAAGCAAGGTGTTTTTGTAGAAGACATTTGGCGATGTGAAGCCTATGGGAGGACTCCACGTAGCATGAGAGAAAATAACTGTTACATCATGGAGGGTTGTTAACCCTCGTGCAAGTTAATGATGTGAAATAATCGAGGGATTTTGATTGTTCTTCGATCTCCACCGTCATATTTGAGAGTATGCAGGTTGCACACACCCGAGGAAAAAGGGTGCGGGATGGGATCCACGCATCCTCGCAACTTATGAACAAGTGCCACATTTAAGTGTGATAAGAGAGATGGGACCCATGTCCCATCTGCAGTCAAAGAAAATGCCAGGTGGAGATAGAGGTACGTTGGGGACCGAAATAAGGTTAAATTTATAAAAAAAAGGTAAAAGGAAGAGGAAGAAGGTGATGAAGGATGACGAGGCAAGGCTAGGGTGGCCAAGAGGGTGACATGGCATCATCTTAGGGTGACATGTTGACCCATAATGCCACATCATCAACCACATTACCAAGGATGCGACGTAGGTAAAACTGTCCTATATTCTAAAAAAAACAAAGTCTAGAACCATTTTCTTATTTTGGCAATAACTGGAGTAGATTAACTCAAATTGAGGTGAAATTTCTAGGTTTTTTCCGCAGTCAGGAGATCTACAAGAGTGGTTTTAAAAGATATGGGTCCAGATCATTGTCAGAGATCTGGATTAAGTTGAAATTCTTGGAGAGAGTCCATAAAGAAGACATGGAAATAAATCATGAAGGAATTGAATAAATTCTAAAGGGTTTGGAATGGGGATGTTGAAACATGAAAAAATCCACTATTCCATGCCACTTTTTGGATTTTCAGATGAGGAAAAAGGTCTCTAGATGGAAAAACTGAAGAAATTTATGTACTCAATTTGTTTTTTACTCATCAAGCCACACAACTTTGGTGTAGTGGAATTTTTCTAGAAGTGCATAGTTTGGGAGACAGTTAGTTTGGCTAAAAATTTTGTCTGGAAAAAAGGGTGAAAAAGGACAAAGTTGTCATTTCCAGATTACTACAGTTTTTGACTAGAGCATCAAATTGATAATATGAGAGTTAGTATGAATTCCTTTTCTCATACAATATTTTCTCCGATTATTGACATATTTACTTCTACATGTGACAGAAGTCGGTGTCTGGGATAAATTGCACATGGAAGAAAAGTACACAAAAGAGGATAAATTGACAATAATCCAATGACTATAAATTTCTGATCAAAGTTAAGAATTGAGTAAGAAAGTAGTGATTGAAAAGATCTTGGATGGGAGAATCCATTTATAAACCTAGAAAATTGATATGGGTAATAAAGTTTACAGTCAACTAAAAAGAAGATGTCTGGTCACATTAAATAGCATACAATTTATGCATTCTTTTCCAAAACTATGTATATATTTTGTCTAATAGAAATTGGTTTGCATGCACATTTTCTTGCAGAATTTATAGGTACAGGAAGGTAGTTTGGTTATTGTATGAGAACTACAACTGTGGAAGATTCCCAAGGGTCCTACAATCATGAAGATGAATTCATAGGGCTACATGTCAACATGGGAAATGTTGAGACATAGTCTAATGGAAGAAGAGACATGCATGAGCGTATAAATATGAGAAGTTTGCGAAGAGAAGTGGAGATTTATAGGGAAGATAATGAAAATATTATGACGGCTGAGGAAGAGATACTTTAGATCTTGAACATGTTGGAGAGGCAAGCCAATAAATACTCTAGCACAAAACAATAAGCTAGTGCTAGAGAAGTGACACCATCCAAATCCCATAGCATAAGGGATGATCATGGGAATGACGGGAAATCAAGGAGCATGAGTAGACGCCATCATTCTCCAGGAAAATCCACTAGGAGAGCTCATGCAAGTTCAGGTCTAAAGAGCGGCTCAAGTGTATCCCTTGTGAAGAGACAAAGGAGAAGGCTCGAGGGGGACATCTTGCAAGGTGAACTCAGGAAAATCAAGCCACCTACTTTCAATGGTGAGCATAGGAAGGGAGAAGAGGCCAACACTTGACTGTTAGAAATGAAGATATATTTCCAGCTGCATGATTATCCCTCCAAGGTAGAAACAAGAATCACAACCTACCACTTGTAAGGAAAGGCAACCATGTGGTGCGACCAGCTTAAGCAAGCAATAAACCTTGATGAGAGGAAGGTCTCATGGAGGGATATCAAAGGATATTTCTAAGAGAAATATTTGTTAGAGCATTACTATGAGAGGAATATGAAAGATTTCTTTGAACTCAAATTGGGAAGCATGATAATGGATGAGTACGAGAAAAGGTTCTTTGAATTGCTGAAGTATGTGGACTTCATAAAGGATGAGAAGGCCAAAATCCAAAGGTTTTTGAGTGGGTTACCCTCTTTATATAGTGACAATATACAATATGATAAACCCAAAACTTTAGAGGAGACCATAAGGAGAGAAAATCATATTTATGAACATAGAAAAGGGAGTTCAGTCTTCTAAAAACCTTGGAATGAAAAGATGAAGGGTAAGAAAGAGCCAAGACAAAAATGTTTTAAGCCACCCTTTTTCAAGAGCAACTCCCAAGCAAATCAACAAGGACAATTAACCCAAAATGAGCATAAGACAAAAGATTCATTTGGGAAAAGGCCAAGGCAACAATACAATGTTGGGGATGTGAGGGAAATCACTTATATAGGGACTACCCTCACAAAGGAGAAAGAATGGGGACTGTTCACAACATTCAAGAGGATGAAACAATTGAAGAGATGGGAGGAAGCTTGCAAAGGATTTATGCAGCCTTGGAAAACAATCAAGCATAGTATCAATCCCCCATGATTGAAGTAGAAGGTAATATTGATAACCAACCCATAGAAATTTTAATTGATTATGGAGCTAGCCATAGTTACACAAAATCTAATATTGTTTAAATATTCCACTTGCAAAGGAGTAAGCATAAAAAATCTTGGTTAGTTCAATTAGCCATAGGGGATAAAAAGAATATCAATGAGTTGTTTAAAGATTGTCCAATAGACATGAATGGAATCAACACAAAGGTGGATGTTAACATCATTGCATTGGGTTCATATGATTGTCTAATTGGTATGGATTGGTCGGAAAAACACCATGTTGTCCTAGACTGTTACAACAAGACCATAACTTGTCTTGATGAGAGAGGGCATCAAGGCAAGATTCAAGGCATTTTGAGAGTTGTAGTTGTTAGATAAATTTCAGCCATGCCGTTGAAAAAGAGTTTCAGGAGACGATGTCAAACTTTTGCAACCCATATGGAAGAGGCAACTAGAGATAAAGTGGCAAGTATTGAAGAACATTTGGTTTTGAGGGATTTTGAATATGTTTCGGGGAAAATCCTAGGATTTCCCCTAGAGAGAGAAATTGATTTGGTTCCAGGAGTTTCCTAAATGTCCAAGACACCTTACAAAATGGGCACACTAGAACTGAAATAGTTGCATATGCAACTTGAAGAACTTTTGAAGAAGGGGTATATATGCCCAAGTTTGTCACTTTGGGGAGCGCTAGTTCCTTTTATAAAGAAGAAGGATGGAACCTTAAGGCTATGTATTGATTTCATACAACTAAATAAGGTCACCATAAACAACAAATATCATTTTCCAAGGATTGATGATTTATTTTATTAGCTAAAAGGTGTAATAATGTTTTACGAGATTGATTTGAGATAAAGTTATCATTAGGTGAGGATAAAGGAAGAGGACATCAACAACACAATATTTAGGACAAGATATGGGCATTATGAATTCAAATGCCCCAGTAGTTTTCATGTGCCCGATGAATGGAGTGTTCAGGGAGTACTTGGACACATTTGTGATTGTTTTCTTAGATGTTATTATCATCTACTCAAAGACAAAACAAGAGCATGAGAAACATTTGAGAATGGTGTTGCAAGTTTTGATAGAGCATAAATTGAAAGCAAAACTAAGTAAGTGCATCTTTTATCAAAAGAAGATTCACTATGTGGCACATATTATTTCAACAGATGGGATAGAAGTTGATCCCGAGAAGATAGAGGCCATTAGAGGATGACCAATTCCAAGGAATGTGGCAGAGGTAAGATCATTTATAGGTATTCTTAGTTATTACTAAAGATCCATAAAAGGGTTTTCAAAGATTGCAATCCCAATCACTTCTTTGCAAAAGAAGGGAGTGAAATTTGAATGAACTTCCAAAAGTGAAGAAAGTTTTTAGCAATTGAAAGATATATTGACAATTGCACCCATATTAAGGATTGCATATCCAGATGGAGATTTTGTAGTGTGCACATATGCATGCAAGGAAGGGCTCGATGTAGTCCTCAATAAAAAAGATCATGTGGTGTACTATGAATTTATCAAACTAAAAGAGCATGAAAATAATTATGCTACACGTGACTTGGAATTAACGATCATTCTACATGCACTAAAAATGTGGATACCTTACCTCATGGGTCGTAGATTTGAACTAAGGACGAACCATTGTGGTCTGAAGCATTTGTTTGGACAACCAATGTTAAATGCCATAAAATCTAGATGGATAGAATTTACGAGTGAATATGACTTTGAAATTAATCATATCAAAGGAAAGGAAAATCAAGTGGTTGATGCACTCAACAAAAGATCTCATGAAATGCATATTTCAACCATTAGCATGTTCAACACAGATTTAAAAGAAAATTTTAGAGGCTGGAAATTCAACTCAAGAATATCTAAAAATAAAAGAGACATTACAACAAGGCAATTTACAACATCAATTTAATTATTATGAGCTGAAAGAGGATAGAATCCTCATGTATAGGGGAAAAATATATGTGCCAAATTCAAGAGAACTGAAAAAGAAGCTAACACTTTTGGCTTGGAATGAAGAAAGAAGTGGCTAATTACATAGCCAACTTCCTAGAATGCCAAAAAGTGAAGAGAGAGCATAGACATATAGCAGGGCTACTACAACCATTGCCCATTGTTGAGTGGAAACATGAAGTGGTTTATAAAGCTGCCCAGAACAATGAAGTATCACGATTCCATCATAGTGGTGGTGGATAAATTAACAAAATATGCACATTCTATTCCTGTGAAGACTACACAAAAGACAAAAAATATTGCAGATATTTACATGATGGAAGTTTCCATGCTACTTGGAGTGCCTAAGGCAATAGTTTTAGAAATATATTCCAAGTTTACATCTAAATTCTGGCAAGGTTTGTTCAAAGGCTTTGGGACTAATATGAATCTTAGTACAACATATCACCCAGAGTCAGATGGGAAAACAGAGAAGATCAACAGAATAATTGAACACATGCTCAGAATGTATGTGATGGAGGAACCATCAAAGTGGAAAGACTACATCCACTTAGTAGAGTTTTCTTACAATAATGGGTATCAATCCTCTTTAAAAATCATCCCATTTGAAGCATTGTATGGCAAGAAGTGTAACACACCAATGAGTTGGGATAACCCAACAGATAGAGTTATCATTGGGCCATTTTTGATACAGGAAATGGAAGAGTAAATGGCAAAGATCAAGCATAATTTAAAGGTTGCCCGAGACAGGTAGAAAAGTTATGTAGACAAGAACATAGTTTTTAGACATTTCAAAGTGGAAGAACATGTTTTCCTAAAAGTGAAAGTGTTGGCACCCAAAGTTCTGGGTCCAGTTTTGTGCACACGCACAAACAAAAGTTGTGTGCGGTCATCCAATAGTTTTGTGAGTGCCTAAGGAGATGTGCTAAAGAATTCCATAGTGCATGCCTAAGAATGGGTTTTGTTAAGAAACACACCAAGTCTAAAGGCGGTCAAGAGTGTGCTGGTTTGAGTTTTGTCAGTTGCGCCGGAAATGAAGAAGACGCCTGTAAGAAGAAAGAAATGAATCACCAGGATATCTCCCGGAATGATTGTTACCGACAATAGATGAAGACGTGGGCTGACCAGAAGATGAGCTGGCCAGGTAGTTAAGATTTCCCTTGATGCAGAGAACCTACATGGAGCCCTAACAAGTACCATAATTGTGCAAGGCCACTAGATCAAACAAGCGAGTGGAGAAGAACACTGAAGGATAACACTCCCCAACAAAAAGACATATAAAAGAAAGCTCTTAGCTCAAAAAAGAGGCTGATTAATTTATGAATGCATCAATCCTAGAGCTCTAAGTTAGCCTATTGTAATCCTATGTTGTATGGAGAAGTCTCAAGTGTCTTGTATAAGTTTGAATCTTAAATATTAGCACAAAGCACATAATATTCTCACTATTTATATAGTAATGAGATGAAGTCTTCTGGTTGTTCAACTCAATTATTTAGCACAATGTATATCTCTAATATGATGGAATACACTAAGTAATAAAGATATGGCAGTTATGTTCTATCCTGTGTTTGTTTTCAATGAGTAACACCTGTGCGTGTATTGTTTTAATTCATAGTCGCTGTTATATTATCATATATGAGTTACATGGATGCCATTTGCAGTATTGTTAGTTATGTTTGATCCTCCATCCTCGAAACAAGACCTTATGGTATTTTTTATCCTCTCTACATCTCGGGTGAGACCTTCCTCGAATTGGTCGAGGATTGATATGCCAGTGCTCAATGGTTTTTTTGGACATGATCTCGAAGAACACTGGGTCTCAAATACCCCAGTGTTAAGAAGGTCAGTGTGCACGTAAGCGTGTACTGAAACAACGACACTTCTCAGTGCCAACAAATGGTTCTATTGCCGAGACCTAAAGTCTTGTTGAGATTGATGGAGGAAAAGAGAAATGTGGTGGTGTCCTTCTAAAGAGGAGATTCAAGACTAGATAGAAGCAAAGGAGGGTGATTTTGTCCTATGAGAGATGAAAGGAATGCGGGTGAAAGTGAAAGAATGGAAAGGTAGATATATTTACTCTGATCTGCACGAACTCTTTTTCACATAATTTCCATGTTTGCTGCATGAATGGTTAAAAAGACAAGCGAAAGTGAATTTGACAGTGTTACCATCGGAGCCAATAGTATGGGATCAATCCAAGCTTGATAATCTAAATACATTTGATAACAAGTGGACTCGGGCCATTGATTTCTAGTTTGCCTGAGTAAAGGAAGGATACATTGTTGAGTTGGTTATAGAATATAGTGATTCTTTCAACGAAGCTGAAAGAAAGTTTGAAGAAGGTCCAAGAAAGAGGATGTTAGAAGAGATCCCCCTTTGTATCAAGATGTTGTTCGTAGAAACAAGAATGATGCACATGGAGCCTAATAGGATGGCCGAGTAAACCCCTAGCACTGGGGGGTTTCTGGAAAATTTGGGAGAAAAATAACAAGAGTATATATCCAATGAGGAGGATCCAAGAAGTTGTTGAGATGAGGTGAGGACTGGAATGGACCCAAAATATTAGGGGATAAAAAGTGTCAAAAGATATGAAAGAAGAGCTGAGCTGAAGAAGAAATTTGAGCGCAAGAATAGAGAAGAGTTATTCGATGGTACACAACGAGGTGTTGGGCCCATAATGAAGGGGAAGCTCACACCAAGAAGTGGTGTGGGAGAGGATGTTGTGATAGACTAGAGTGCAGGAGAGGAAAGGCCTGCGAAGAGGCTTGGAATCAAAGATACCAGTAGTGACAATAGTGGTAGTGAGGTCCTAGGTGACGAAGCTCATACCGTTTTGCTGTTGCGGTATGTTGCAACCTTGAGAAGAGGAAGAGTGCACATATGTGGTGTGTGGGCACAAATTTGTGGTGCACTGGTGGACTCGAAAGAGGAAGTGTCACATGGTTACATGATGATAAGAAGAGAAGTTTTCGTGCAATATGGTGGGTCACCAATTAGATGAGATTTCAGCTGTTGGTGTAGTGGTGGTATGCTAAGCATCCTAGTGAGTGGTGAGTGGTGCGTAGAGAAGTCACATGCTAAGCGGAGAAATCGACTCTACGCAAGGTGGCAGTGCATAGATCAGACCAAGAGAAGAGTCGTGCGGTGGCAATGCGCTGATCAACCCAGAGGCAGGAGTGCACGTTCGTGGTGCTCAGTCAGATCAAGAGAAGAAGGCACAAAATGCGGATGCGCCAGACGTAAAGGAATATGGAGGCAACCCTAGTGGTGGGGGAGACGAACTGATAATGTTGGATTGTCTTGCACAACTACAACTATATGGCTCTTTGGGTCCCCTCATAAGAAATTTTAGGAGAAGATGGTTTTACCCCCCCTTTGTTCCACCCCCCTTGCGCATTTTTAGTCAAGAAGAACACATCAAACATAATGAAGAGGTTGAAGTTGAAGAAAGAGAAGAAGAGGAAAGAAGTGATGACACAAGTGAAGGAGAAGGTGAAGTCAACAATATGTTACCCCAAAAAAAAGTGGTGTGAAAGGATCTTAACAATAGCAGTCAAAAGAGTGGAACTAACCCTGGTCACAAGATGGCCAATCAATATAGTACGTTGAGGTTTCCCGTATTCCATGGAACATGTAAGGATGATTCCGAGCAACACTGGTTCACCTACAAAGCAATCTGGTCTATAAAGAGAGTTATAGACGAGGGTTATAAGATCGTGCAACTGGAGACTACATTCGGGGATCGAGCCCTGACATGGTACATGAAATATAAGGCTAATGTGCTAGCAGGACAGGTGAGGCCCCTTATTGAGATCAAACATGATCTGCTTCGGGAATTTTAGAAGCCGAAGTCAAAGTCGCAATGCATTACAAAAATAACGTAAATCAAGTAGAAAGAAGGAGAGACCACCTGGGATTATGATCAGTGATTCAAAATCTTGTTGGATAGGATGACGTTCCAAATCCAAGATGTGCAACACATAGAATGTTTCATTGCGAGGTTGCTCCCCATATCCAAGTCTCGCTCACCCAACAAAAGGTGATGACTCGAGCCGAGGTAGTCAAGATCGTGATGCACTTAGAAGCCACACCTGGAAGGATATAAACATCGGTTGGGTTGGTGCAGGTTCAATCACAACTAGCCAACATACAAATATAGTTGCAAGATATGGCCAAGACTAAAATCATGCATGAACATGTGTGGTGCACTACATGCTTCCCAGAAGGGAATCAACGAGACAAATGCCCAGTCCTTCCAAATTATGCGGCGACAAGCGTGTTGAGTCCATTTCCATCCGGACAGTCGGAATGGAGTGAAATATGTCAATAGTGGGGCCATGTGTCACCCCGCTTCCCCACCTTACATAAGTATTAAGAAACAAATCACTCGCCCTTCTGTGAATATTTTAAGTCCGTCGACCACAATATTAGTAGTCGTCGCTCCCTCCAAATGATGCAAGATAATACTTGAGATGCATTCCAAGTACAAGACAAACGAGAGGGTGGTGAGCATGGCGACGATGACAAAGGAAGATGTTAAGGAGGACATCGAGGTGGGTATGGACACAATCGTGGACGAGGATACAGTGGAGGAGGTGACAAATCCCCCACATGTTTCAATTGTGGTGAGATTGGTCATGTCTCACGATTCTGCACTAAGCTACGCGTGCTCTGCGCATACTGTTATAGTGCCAAAAATGTAACCGAGGATTGTCTAGAATTTCTAAAAAAGTGGGAGGACAAGAAGGGTAACTGTAACATGGTACATGTCTAGCCATGAAAAAACTAGAAGAAGAATGGAGAATTGAGCATCCAGGTAGTAACTCGTGGAGGAGAGAATACATGGGAAAACTTAGAGTATGGATAAGGTTTGGGTCAACAAGCAAAGGAAAAGATTAGGAAGGCCCCTAGCCCCCTCTTAAGTTTGATGCGACTCAACAGAAGAAGTTTCTGCGCGATGAGCAATGAGACTTGCAGGAAGAACGAGCCCATGAGGAGATGCAATGCATGACTCAGAGGTCTCTTGAAGAGGCACGAGTTCAAGAGGAAGTTTATAGGGTGAAACAGAGGTCACTAGAAGAGGCATGAACCCGTGAAGAATTACAACAGGTGACACATAGGTCGCTAGAGGAAGTGTTTGCATGCGAGAAACTACATTGTGCGACACATAAATCTTTGGAGGAAGCTCACATGCGTGAAGAAATCCAGTGCACCACCCAAAGATCAATAGAAGAAGCACGTAGACATACTATGTTGCGATGTGTTGAGTAGGAAGCATATGAACAACGCCAAGAAGAATTGCAATGCGCAACATGTGCATAAGCCTTGCGCAACCTCGGTTGCATGGAATAAGTAGAAGATTAAGTCAATACCTTCTTGCACTATCTTTTGCGTTTGCTAAGAGGTCCAAAAGTTACGAGTAAGTTGACTTAGATGTTAAATGCTTTCACGAAAGAAGAAGGAGAGGAGACCTCCATTGCAGCTCCGCTGCGAGAAAGGGATTTATTCTAGGTCAGCAAACAAAAGTGCATTGACCGAGAGTTTAAGATGAAAACAAAGCTTGGTGGGTATGATATGGATGTTGTCATGTTGGATTTGGGATCCAATGTAAACATTTTACCTAAGAAATCTTGGGAAGTGATGGGGAAATTGAATTTGGTCTGGTCACTCATTCAACTCTGATTATCCAACCAATACAAGATCTACCCCATCCATCGATTGGAACAGATTGAGGTGAATATAGAAGGATTAAAAACAAAGGCTGACTTCGAAGTCATTGAAATCATGTATGAGTCAGAACCCTACCCTACATTTCTAGGAATTGACTGGGCTTTTGATAAATATGTGGTGTTGAATTTGAAAAAGTGCCAGTTTTCATTTGAGACCAACACCTTGCTTGTAGTCGCACCACTGGATCCATATGAAGGTGATCACTACAATGATCCTATTGAAAAGGATGCACAAAGTTCGATAATTGAAAATATTTACAAGGTCACGGGGCACAAGGAGGAGTACATCAACCCCACTGCAAAGGGAGAATCAAGTTGGAGAAGTGTTAAGTCATATGATACAGATTCTGAAGAGGCCTTGGATAGATGGAAGAGTAAAATGTATGAGGGCTGAACAAGGTGGTGCACATGAATCACAAAGGCAATGTGATAGATAGGGTCAAAACTTTCAGATGCCCCGCGGTTTTATGGTACTGGACTAGTGGAGACATTCTTGGTCCAAATGGAGAAGAACATCCCCGTGGAGTAGAGACTCTGGGCTATGGATTTCATGGTTTGTGGGACGCCGAAACAGTGGTGGTTGACTTGTCACCTAAATATTCAGAACTAGGATCAGGAAGCCGAGTTCATACAAGTGCGCTTACATCCCATCACTGAATTTGAACTGGAAAACCAATATAAGGGGATCGAGGATCCTCAGGAACACATATCCTTTTTTGAATGGCGTTCGATTGCTAAGAACATCCCTCAATCCCAATGGGTCCACCAGTTTTTCCATACCATGGATATGGTCCCTCATAGCTGGTACATTTAGGAAGAACTCCATAGGCAAACAAGTGAGTGGCCCCATATGACTTCCCAGTTCCTTTTGACATTATGGTTCTCTTCGGACACTCTAGTTCTTAGTGAAGATCTTGGTCGGGTTAAGGACTTTATTTTTCATCAGCAGCCAAAAGATTCTAGTCCACCAATGGTCTGATCATATCACCAGTCGGTGGCTAAGCTGAAAGAAGCAGTCCATTGTTGGAAGATTGAGATGGACAACATTGACAATGACAACCCTTGCGACGTCCAAATATGAGAGTCTGAAGGAGAACACGCTCTAGATGGAAGGGTGGCCGAGACAACCATACCAAATTATAATGGCCCTATCAATACTAAGAAACATAATATTGGGACAGAGGAAGCACCAAAGATGGTCATTATTGGGGATTAACTAGACAAGGATACCGTCATCTAGGTGGTTGACCTCCTGAAATAGTATGCAGACTTATTTCCTAGAAGTTTTTATGACATGAAAGGCATCATGGGATCCTTAGGAGCTATGAAGATCCAACTTAAAACCGATGCCAAGCTAATCAAGAGAAGACCCTACTGTCTAAATCCTATATATAAAGAAAAAGTTTGAAAAGAGATAGATCACATGTTGCATGCCAGGATCACTGTCCCTGTCGAAGAATCTGACTAGATCAGTCCCATGGTCATTCAACAAAAAAAGATGGGGGAAATTCACATATGTGTCGATATGCGGAGCCTCAACGCATTATGTGTCCATGATCCTTTCCCAACTCCATTCACAGACAAGGTGCTAGAGAATGTTAGAGGTAGGGAGGTCTACTCCTTCATGGATGGTTTCTCTGGATATCATCAAGTTCAGATCATAGAGGAAGATTAGGCCAAAACCAACTTTGTAATCGAATGGGGGTCCTTTTCATATACATTCATGCCCTTCGGATTAAAAAATTCCCCCTCAGTATTTTCTCGGATAGTGGTAGCAACATTCAAGGAGTTTATCCATAAGTTTTTGGAGGTATACTTGGAGGTATCAATTGATTGTCGGACAATTGTATAAGTTGGGTGCAGATGGAATCCTACGTTGTTGTGCTTTAGTACATGAACGAGATTCCATCCTACATGTCACACAAGAAGGAATTGTTGGGGGCCATAACCTCGATAAGGCTACTGCGCGTAAGGTTCTACACGTCAGATTCTGGTGGCCCTCTCTCTTCGCCAATTCTAAGGACTACTGCAAGTGTTGCGATGTATGTTGACGGGTGGGAAAGCCCTATCGAAGAGATGATATCCCCCTCTTTCCAGTGACTTCACTTGAACCCTTCGACAAATGGGCCATCGAATTTGTTGGACCTATCAATCTGCATGCATGGTGCATTGGTGTGCCATACATTATCACTACCACATAATCTCTGACAAGATGGGATAAAGCCACACTAGTCAAGGATTGTACAATCGAGACTGTGGCACACTTCATTTTTGAAAATATTATCACTCGATTCATATGTCCATGAATACTAATGAGTGACTAGGGCTCACACTTTCTAAATGTGACCATCCAACAACTCACTCAGGATTTCACGATCCATCACCAGAAGAGAACTTCGTATCATCCTCAAGCTAATGGTACAATGGAAGATTTCAATAAAATTTTAGAACATGCCTTAACAAAAGTTTGTAATGTGTAGTGTGATGATTATGATCAAGATATCCCCGTAGTTTTATGGGCTTACCGAACCACATGCAAAAGGATAACTAAGCACACACCTTTGAAATTAGTCTATGGGAAGGAAGCGGTCATGCAATTAGAAATTGTGGTTCCGAGCCTCCGAGTCACACTCATGACTCATATGATCGATGATTAGTCCTTCCATCATAGGCTAGACGAGCTTATGGAACTCGAGGAAGACCATATAATGGAAGGATTCAACCAAGTAGTGGAAAAAATAATGGAAGGATTCAACCAAGTAGTGGAAAAAGATAGATAGAAGGCCTAGCACGACTGTAACATTCGACAGAAAAAACAGCCAGGATCTTTAGTTCTCTTTATATGACAACAAATATTCCTATCATCCTGGTAAGTTACGTATGCACTGGTTAGGCCTGTTCCGCCTAGTCTACATCACTAAAGCAAGTGTCGCCAAGATGGAAACTCTACAAGCACAACCCCTCAAAGGTCTCATTAATGGAAGTAGGTTGAAAGTGTACTACGACCCTCAAGGGTCAACCGCTAGTTAGTCTTGTTGTCAGAATTTACAGGGCACTGCAACAATATTAGTATAAATTGTATAGTGGTTCGTACAATTCTTAGTTGACATAAATTTAAATTTAATTTTGACAGTACACGCATTTAAGCTTCGCAAGGAAGATCCTTCCAGTGACAGGTGAAGGTAGATCATTAAGAATGCAAATTGTGAAGACATACTTGCCTAGGTTTTGTGGCATGCCTGTTCAACATAGGTCACACAATTATTGATCCAATTTTTTACCACTTCCATTCCTTAAAAGGTCGACAATCCCATATGGGACATTGGCTTATGCACCAAGTAACTATCTAACATCACATTCTCTGATAATCCCGTACAATACGACTGATTTATATTTTTTATCTGCATGTCCACTACAATCTACTAATTAATTTTACTTTCCCTCCCGCCTCCCCCCTAATTTCCTCTCTCCCTCTCCCACGATGAAAACCCTATCCATCACCTTTCTCTACCAACTTATCGTTGATCTTCCCTAGCTACCCTTTCATAGTGTGCCTTAGCCGGATATTGATCGTTTATTTATCATCCACTTAGCCGAGCAGCCCTAGAGGCTCCTTTTCCCTCCACTACATCCTGCTTCATATATCTTACCCTGCTCAGACCAACCCCGGTCCTCTCCTGTCTCATACTTGCAAACCCCCACTTTCTAAACACTTAGAATTTTCTCTCATAGATGCCCCGCTTCCCCCTACAACCAATTATTCCTACTTCAACACCATGCTTCATCCCCTTCGTTGTTTAGACAAGACCCTTCCTAGGGACTCTCCCGACGCCCTCCTTACCACCGTCTGAACCACTTCTTCCCCAGGACCAAGCAAGTCGGGTCGAGTTCTTTTCAGACATGCCATTCATTCTATCCCTTCCATCACGTCCTGTAACCACTTCCAGAGCCCCTAGAATTCGACTGACTGAGAATTCCTACTTGGCCTGGCTGCCCCAGAACAACACAACGAGCAAAAAATGATGCTCTCTCTTGAGGGAGCTGCGATTCTCGCTCATAGTTCACCACATGCAGTAGCGAGTGTCCCATCTCAAGTAATGGGACACAATCACAATTGTCCTGTGCAATGAAGGTCTGATCTTCCTTTGACTTTTCCCTACTAATTATGTAACAGTTGGCTCGAGGATGATCCACGTAAAATTGGTGGGGGCCTATTGGTACCCAAAGTTTTGGGTCCAGTTTTACGTGCATGCACAAATGAAAGTTGAGCACGGTCATCCAATAGTTTTGTGAGCGCATAAGGATATGTGCAAAAGAATTTCATAGTGCACGCATCAAATCGAGTTTTCTTAAGCAACACACTAAGTCTAAAGGCGATCAAGGGTGCGTTGGTACGATTTTTGTCAGTTGCGTTGGAAACCAAGAAGATGCCCACCGGAAGCAAGAAAGGAATCACTAGGATATCTCCCAGAATGATTGCTGCCAACAACCGATGAAGACATGGGGTATCCAGAAGATGAGTTGGCCAGGAAGTTAAGATTTCTTCTGATGCAGAGAACCTACATGGAGCCCTGGCAGGTACCATAAGTGTGCGAGGCCGTTAGATCAGACAAGCAAGTGGAGAATAACAATGAAGGACAACGCTCCCCTACAGAAAGAGATATCAAAGAAAGCTCTTGGCTCAGAAAAGAGGCTGGTTAATTTCCGAATGCATCAATCCCAGAGCTCTAAGTTAGCCTATTGTAATCATGTGTTGTATGGAGAAGTCTCATGTGTCTTGTATCTATATGAATATTAAATCTTAACGCAAGGCACATATTGTTGTATTCCCATTGTTTATATAGTAATGCGATGAAGTCTTATGGTTGTTAAACTCAGTTATTCAACACAATGTATATCTTTAATATGATGGAATATGTCTAGTAATAAAGATATGACAATTCTATTCTATCCTATGTTTTTAATGAATGAGTAACACCTATGAGTGCATTTTTTTAATTATTAGTCCTTGTTAGATTATCAGATATGAGTTACATGGATTCCATTTACAGTAATTTTAGTTATGTTTGATCCTCCATCCCCGACACAAGACCTTATGGTCTTTGTGATCTTCTCAGCATCTCAGGTGAGACATTCCTCGGCCTCGGCCAAGGATTGATATGCCGATTTTTAGGGGTTTTTATTGGACACACTCTAGATGAACCCTGGGTTCCAAAACCCCCAGTGTTAAGAAGGTCAGTGTGCACACAAGCATGTACTGAAACAACGACACTTCTCAGTGCCAATAGAAAGAGAAAAAAAGTTCGATAAGATTGGGTTGCTGCAAAAAATTGATAGCAAGATATGGTTGGTAAAGGTTCAATGCACTTTCTATGGTCCTGAAGATGCAACATGGGAGCACGAAAAAATTATGTGGGAAGAATACCCACAAATTTTTGTCAATTTTGAAGAAAATATAAGCTAAAAATGTAAGACTCTATTTTTAGGTAGCTAGAGTTATGAAACCACATCTCAGAATTTTGGTCACCTACGTTGATAGCCTTGATAAAAGAATGGTGCAACTTGATGGACTAGGGGAAATGAAGGAGGCACATTCTAAGGGTCGGCAGGGCAAGAAGAACGAGATATTTTGGTTGGAACTGTTGTTGGAGAGTAAACATATTGCAAAAGTTTATTTTATTTTTTGAATATTATGATGTAAATTTGTATATGTTGTCAGCATGGTGTTGTGCATCGAGGACGGTGCACAATTGTAGGGGAGGGGAATGTAACATCCCCACTATAATACCCATTTTAATTAATGCATAATGTAGAAATGAATGTGGCTATGTCCAAGCGATGTAATATGCGAAATGTATTTTCTGATTTTAATAAAAATAATGCGATGCTAGCTGTTGGGAATATGGACAGAGATGAGGGTTGATTAATCCATAAGAGAGGGGGATGCCTGAGAGTGTCTAAGAGGGGTCTCAAGGGGGAAAATTAATTGTGGGTATTAATTCAACCCATATTTCTGAATTTTATTATCTTTTGGGTCAACCAACTATTTTTTGTTTGAGTGTATGAGATCATAATGACTGATTACCTGTTAGAGGGTGGGTGTAGAAGTCACATCCCATAGTTTTTGGAAGCATGAGGATGAATTAAAATCAACATTGGGTAGAGTGAGCATTCAATTGTCTCAAGAAAAAAGAGGAAATTTGTATGGGGAGAATAGGTAGTTTTTCAAATTCAGTCTTGGCATGAACAACAAGGGGAGAGTAGGGAAAAAAGAGCACCAGAGCTAGAGAAAGGAGGCTGGTGAATTCTAGAGAAAGCTGGAGAATTTTTGGACCATTTTGGAGTTGGAAATTGAAGAGCCAGGTTGTCAGGGTTGAAGAGTGAACTGCTGAGTGATTTTCACTGCGACAACAAGCATTTTTTGTTGTTTTCCTGGTAGTGAGTTTCCCTTGAGTTCATAGAAAAGATATTCTTGGTTACCTGTGTCAGATACACCTTGATAAATGAATATGACACCCATTTCACTGAGAGTAGTGAAGGGGTACATTCCTTAGGTTGGGCAAGTTGAGAGGAAGAGAGCTAGAGGAAATTTAGGCTAGCTGTAGGAGAAGACCATTGGGTTGTGAGTTATTGAGCTCTGAGTGGACTATGAGAGGTACCCTTCTTTTGTGGATTCCTAGCCCTAACTCGGGGGTGACTTGTTGTTGAAATATGGAACAACAAGTCTATGGTTGGGTGGAATGTCCTTCCCAAACAACTGGTTGCACAAACTTTCTTTTAAAGATAAGTGATCATCTATTATCTGAGCTTTCTTATGAGTCTTGTGGCTTTGAATTTTACTCTGTAAATGAGAATGGTTTTATGTGCTATTGTAAATAATTTATTAACTACATTCATGTTCATTTAGGATGCTATGGATGCATTTAATTATGTGTATCATAATCTAGTTAATTATGTGTATAAATGGTGGTCAGTAAGCTATAGGAAATGAATTAGCAAATTATTTTTTGATTTTATGTGTATTATGCGTAGTAATGTTCCTTAATTAATCTGTGGGATGTTATAGGCCCTAACTTTGTGATAACCTTAAGACCGTGTCCTTTCTCTAACAATAAGATAAGACAAGGTATTTTTTTCTTTGATCCTCTAGGGTCCCTGATGTGGTGTCGAGTGAGGTATCCATAATGGTAGAGATGGACTCAACAATGATAGGATAAATCTCCCAAGTACAGTTTATAGACACAATGACATAGGTTGCAAGGTTGAAATTCTTAGCACATAAGTTGACGAACTCAAGGAATGGGTAAGCCTAAAAGATGATATTCCGAGCTAGTCTTAAAGACTAGTACAAGGTTCCTTCCTTCTTTTACAGGAATTAACCATAGGTAGCTCCTATCAACTAGCAAAAGGAAGAATATTGAAGGACTAAAGAACCTATTTTGGTGAATTAATCAATAAAAGGAGGAAGTTGAGAGGAGGAGACGTATCGATGTAGTGGCTAGAGGATATGGTCAAATACTCTTTTAAGAAGGTTTTCATAGCCCTTGTCATGGTGGATTTTTTGTTCTTAGATTAAATTGACCAAGTAAGGTTATTAGGATGACTTACCCAGTAAAAAATGCTAACACCTAAATGGCAGAATAAATTGTTGGCTCAAATGCAGGTGGAAATGTGAAATTTTACTTGTGGGATCATGATTTATTGAGAATTGAAACTTTCATCACAAGAGCTTAATCTCTTCCTTTAATACTTCACATAATTCCAAGTATGGTGAGTATGAAGTTTTAAAGGCTACATTCTATGGGACATGCGAACATTCATTATTGGATTGGTGAATTGAATGACATTTTGTACAAAATATTCCATTAATAGAGTGGGATAGGACATGTGGTGAGTTATTATTGGGCAGAGAAATCCGATGATGGGACCCCTGAGGTGAATCTGCATGTTATCGATCAATTATGATTCTTGATGAGAGAATTTGCCATTGACTTAATCTCGATCATCAATTTTGATCGACAGATGAAACCATTGTCGTCAATCTTTCTTAGTGGTGATGCACATTTTTACACTATCGGTGGGTGGGGTGTACCCCCATTGATTTTTTGTAAGCCCTAGAACTAGTATATAGGTAAAAAAATGATCATCCATGTGTCTTGAGACTTTTTCCTTTGAGACTCATGAGATTCCCATTGGAGCCATTAGAGCCGTTGATTTGATATGTCATAAAAAACTTAAGCTATTCACTATACTTCAAAAGGTCAAGCCTTATTTTTCGTTGATTGTCTGTGAGAAATATCGTGCCATCAAGCTCTCCTCGGGGGGGGGATTATTGACCGTTTGTGATGTTTTAATTTTTGGACCCCCACCTTCTTGACCTCCCATGCGAAGTTATGAGTCATAGATCTGCCTCAATGGGGAAAAATTTAGTCATTCATGGTGCTTTTCTCATTTGGACTTTTGATGAACCCAAACATTGTGGAGAATTATGGACTAATGATCCTTTATGGTGGCTATAATCAAGAGTGTTCATGATGGTTTACCTTGTTTGAGCCGTTGATGAATTCGATTGTTGCAAACACACCCCAATAATTGATATCTCTGCACGATGATATTATAGGTTGTTCACAATAGTTATCACAAATTTAGGCCCTCGATGGACCCATCTATCGTGAAAGTTTTTGGATTTTTGATTTGTATTTTGTGGGAATATCCATGACCATTCGTGGCTCTTTGGAATTTTTGGCCCTGTAGATGGAGCATCCCCACAAATGGATTTGAACCATTGATTTGTTTTTATGGGGAAGAGCATTGTTGATGTTTAGAATGGTCAAGATCCAAACGACAACCTCATGAGGATAAAATACCTCAGCGTGTTTATAGAGGTTATACTCCTCTGTTATAGTCTGAAAGATGTAGCTTGATATTCTTGGATTGGCATTTCAAATGGGAGAATGCTAAACAACAAATCCCAAATATTTATTGCGTTAGTTTGTATGTAAAATGGTTCTTGATAACTAGATTGCTCTTTGAGTGGAGCATTTGCTTGGAAATGGACCAAGGAGTTTCTTTACAATAAAAAGATAAATATCCAAATAATTATGTGCTCAACTTCATTATAACACCCCTCTGAAACACATGCAAGCTGAATATGCATCCATATTTTCTCACAAGAAAAATAGTGAAATGGTGTTGATCACTTCAGAGAACTTTAAATGAGTTTTGCATTCGAAACTGAAAAGAATTTGATAGGCATACTCCAAAAATCTCATACTCATAAATCCCAAAGTTTGAGAAATCATTGGAGTTATACCTCACAGTTGTTCTCTGTGGAGTTTAATACATAAAAATATCTCACATTGCAAAACATTTCAGTGAATCAATTGACTAATGCTAAAAAATAAATCTTGCCAAACACAAGGACTAAACCTCCATGAATCAATTAGACAATCGTGGCCTACATTTATCAGACATATCTATGATTGTAAAATACTCGTATTGATATTTTTAGTAAGTGCCTTGGAAGAATAAAAGGAAAAACACTCAAAAAACTCAGCCTTATGCTTGATCTTTGATATGCAAACAAAAATATTTGAGAGAAATTGTGTGGAAGAAGAAAAAAGAAAAATGGAGATCTGTATTTGCTGATGAGAGAGTTGGTTGCATCCCGAAGGATGAACAATTCTATCTTGATTATCTCACCATAATGATCTTCCAACCTTTTCATTGATGGTGCTCTCTTTCTTTTAAAATCTATTCCTAATGCTTCTTTGAAGTAGTTAGGGTAGTGCATGGGGTACCATGTCTCCCATGTGTCTTAGAATTAAACTTAGGAAAAAATGTTAAGGGAGAGCAACAAAATATGAAGAGAGGGGAGGTATGATGGGGTAGTGCATGTGTGTCTTAGAATTAAACTTAGGAAAATATGTTAAGGGAGAGTAAGGAGAATACAATGAGAGGGGAGGTATGGCGGGGTAGTGAAGCGTGGTGGGGTAGTGGGTATGACGGGGTAGTGAAGCGTGGTGGGGTAGTGGGTATGACGGGGTAGTGAAGCGTGGTGGGGTAGTGGGTATGGGGTTAGAGATTAGGTCTACAGGTATGGGAGTATGACAGGGTGGAGAGGTATGAGAGATGGGAGTGTGGTGGGTTCACAGGGAAGGAGGTTAAATAAAGTTTGGAAAATATGTTAAGGGGAGAGTATGGGAGAAGGGAGAGAGGGGAGGTATGGTGGGGTCTCAAGGTGTGAGGTATGGCAGGGTAGGAGTGAGGAAGGGGGAATGGGAAATGGAGTGTGGAGTGAGATGGGGAGAGGGGATTGCGATCGGGAGTGAGAGGGGAGATGAGAAATGGAGTATGGACTCCCGCAAAGCACAATGTGAGACTAAGTATGAGAAACTTGAGAATGAGAATGTGAGAGATTAAGTATAAGAGACTTGCGAGTAAGACTAAGTATGAGAGAGAAGTAAAAGTTAGTGGATAAGAATGGAAGTTGAAAATGGCTAAGTATGGGGAACAAATAACAAGTTGTTCGAGAATATGAGATGAAGGGAATATGAAAGTATTCCTGAGACTAAGTATAAGAGAGGAAACTTAGTACTGAGAGAAAGATCAACTATGTTGCACATGGAAGAAGTGCCTTTTCATGGAAGATTGAGTGGTTGGACAAAACCATGAGTATCTTAGGCATATAGACTCAGATTTTGATTATGCAAAATGCATGACAAAGATGAGACTGAGGGATACACCATGAACTGATGATCATACAAAAATTCCTCCTTCTATTCTTTATTTATTTATTTATTCCAAAGAGTAGAAAATCTAGGTGATAAAATTTTTGTCAACAAGCACCACCATCGATCTAATTATGCCTAAAATACATGCTTGTCGTTCACTGCGCTCCAACATCAATCCCTTAGAAATTTTTGCAGGCATGGGGTATCCACCTAGTGAACCCGTGACATAGCACCTATGTTTGTGGGATATTAAATAATACCCCTAATTTCATTAGATATTGAAAAATACCTCCCATAATCCTTTTGTTGAACCCTCCTCCCAATACATCTTTCCAATAAAAAAACCCTTATTTTTATTAGATATCCCATATTTTTACGAGATTCCCCTTTTTATACCCCCCAATACCTATAACCCTTGCGTACCTTGCATCACCCCCCACCCCAATACCTAAAATATATTGACCCTATTTTTCACAATTAAAAAACCCCCTTTATGAATGAACGTGAAAAGTGATCCAGAATCGGATCCAGAAGCCTGACAGGGCTCAAAAAGGCTCAAAAATGAAAGTGCTCGGAATCCGACGAAACCAACGCCATTGCGTCCATCTCGTCTTCCTGATTCTGGCAATATATTTACTTCGTCAAACGGGCTCTGTATGCGAAAGATATCGCGTTCTGTCCGAAAACCCAAACATGCAAAAAATAAAAGGGTGACTGTACAGTCCGTACAGTGCCATGTGGCAGGCTGACTGTACAGGCCGTACGGTCGTACATCTGACGTGGAAGCTTCTGGTGACGACACGTGGCAGGTGATGGAGCATATGACAGGTACAGTTGGACCAGTCAGAGGGTGACACGTGTCACCACTTTAAGGGTGACACGTGGCACAAGATGACGTGGCATGGATGACGTCAACATGCTAACTGGGCAGGTACGGTGACAGGTGGTAGGGTATGTGGCAGGCAGGTGGACGAATCAGTGCTCGAAAAGTGGCATCGTTCTCGACAAATGGAGAGGTGCCACGTGGCACCTTGTGGTTGGCTTTCGGCGTTGTGTAAAATTATGGGGTCTCCACCGGGGAGTTGAACCCCTGACCTCCCATAGCATATGGACTGGCAGGGCCGGGATAGCCAACCTGCCCTCGATTGGTTCTTAATAGCTATATGGCAAAGAATTTATTTAAGTTTGTTTAAAGGTTTAAACGGAGGCGGAAAGGGTTGGGGCTTAGCCCCAATCCATGGTTCGATATATATATATGCGACCACATTTTTGGAGCGCGGGGGCCACGGATAGGGGCGCACCCTCCGCCATAAGACCAGCAGTGAGACCATAGGCCAAGCGTGAGGATAGGAGGTGGTTCTATGGAATGGTGCATACGACCATGGATTTCGGTAAAGGGGCCAGCACACAGCCCTTCAGGCTGGCGCTTGGCCATATTTAGCTACCATACGACCAAGTTTAGGGGCGCGCGCATAGTCTAAGGGGCTAGGCCCTATTTTTATACAAAAAGTGGGTTTTTGTATATTGTTTTGATTTTTATTTGATTTTTTATGCCTATAATAGTGGATTTTATCCA
>SNQJ01S0000868.1:367058-380353 GCA_010110895.2 Picea sitchensis
GAAATTCGGGGATTCTGTCCCTCGAAGAAAAAGACGAAAAATCTAGGTTGTCGTAGTGGGTGTGTGACAGGTCGAGAATCCTAGGTCCAAGATTCACAAGAAAGAGATCTGCGAGGTTGTAGTATTGATCAAGAATCCATCAATGTTGATAGTGGAAAATTTTGACCATGGTAAAATTAAATGTGTTTTTTGAATTTATTTGGAGTTTGTAAAGAGAAACATGTTGAGCCTAGTCAAACTTAGTATGTGGATGCATTGTTAGAACTGACTAATTTGACAATTGCTTGTTAAAGTATGGAAACTCCAAAGAAGAATGAGTCAATGGTGACATTCATAAATGTTTTGGAATCAAAAGAATTTTGATTGAGCCTAGCTAACTCAATATGAAATGTAGTAGTTTTGTTAGAATTAGCTACTCTAACGAATCATAGGGAAATCCAATACAATGAACTGACAATGACATTGAAGATCCAAAGGTCAAAAACGTAGATGAAGACTCCAAACATATGAACAACTGCAAAGGAGGAAGATGATATTATCTCTTGCTAACGATTTGAATTCTCCCTTAGCAATATTTTGTGATGTAAAATCATTCTTTAGTTTGCGTTTTAAAGTGTGTGGTAGCTAGAAGGAAAGTTTAGCTACATGTTACCTTTAACTGTTCCTTGATGATAAATTGTTTGATGAATTTTTAATGTAAGATTGACTTGGATACATCCTGTATCCAAACTATTTTCCTAGAGAACTGGCGAGCATCGTGGTTAGGTACCTAGGTGTCTTGGTAGATGGAAGTATGTCCATAGGATGGCTAGTTGCTCAATCTTTACAATCATGGTACCGGTGTTTGGCCCAAAGGTACGGTTGGTTCCCAGCTGGTATGTGTTCTAGATAACAATTCTATAAGTGAATGGTAGAGCATGAACATTTTTTGGTTATGAGATGGAAGCGAGTTTCATTGTTCTCACTGGAGAAACCACAGTTTGATGACAAACATAAGTTTGAGTTGGAATGGTAAGCATGAAGAACAAAGATGTTGTTCTAGATAACAACATAGAGTTTAGTCCAAGGGAAGTTGGTGACAATTTCAGTCATGCAAAAGTAGTGGAAGTGAAATGATTGTGGATAAACAAGGTAAATTGTGTGAGTTGTGTTGAACAAAACAAACTTGACCATATGGTAATATGAGTCACACATTGTTTTATAACAAGTCTATGGTGTCATGGTTTAATTTGATGTATTGGTCCTTGAAATATTTGAGCTTGTAAATATGTAATGTATGTACTTGTATCTATGTAACATTTAAAGGGCATATCATTGTAAAACTTGAATAGGCATGCATACCCCTTTATCTTGTATCCCCAATGATTTTTAGTGCAAAAACCTCTATTATAGAGTTCTTTAACACTTGGAGGAGTGGGCCATATGATTGGTTGGATGCTCTATGAGTGGACCATGTTGGTTGTGGATTCTAGGAGGTGCCTAGAAACCATGAGTTTTACATTCAGAGGGATTTCATCAAGAGGTTGAATGAACCAAGTACCTGAAAGACATCCTACTAGACCGACGGTTGCAACAATTAGGTACCCATGCATTATGGTGGATGGTTGTTCCCTTATATGGACTTTGACAGCTTGATGATGCATGATCGAGGTATGAAGAGAAAGTACCAGGTTGGACCAGATATATACTTTTTTGATCAAGAGGTGCTTCTATTCAGAGGACTTGGTGATGACGAAGACCTGACACGACAAAGGTAAAAACAAGTAGTTGTTAAGGGGGGGTGTTGGCATATGTAAATCCTTTTCTTTGTTGTGATCATATTTGTGGTTATTGTTATTATTGGTCATGATTAGGTAGAGTTCATCTCTACATAGAGTATATTTGCTAGTTTATATGAGGTTGTTAGGCCTAGTTGGATTTGAGAGATTATCTCCAACTAGATGCTTCCTATATTGGTGTGAGGTTGAGATATTTTCTCAACTGGTAGATCAAGGTAATTTGTCTATCTCAAGACAATGCTTCATGTATTTATATGTACTCTATTTACATTGTTTAATAGAGTGCTCATCACAATTTTAGTTTATGTGTAATAACAATGTCTATTGTCCCATTTCTTTACATGTAGGACCATGAGTTATGTTCATGAGCATCTTGTTTTCTTCTTGGACCTCTTATTTTTGAAGAATGCCATGAACATTATAAGTAACAAACCATCCAAATTGTTGACCAAGAAATAACCATTGTTTTAAAAGGCCTCAAGAGTGGATTACAAGTGTGATAGAAGAAAAGTTTGACAGAGGCTCAAAGTATTGTCTCATCATCTTCAAATAGTCATCGTTCATGAAAAAAATCTTCTACAGAAAAATCAAATCCTTCAATTTTGAGCATAACACAGTGAAATTGAATAGACAGGTAACCACATGCACACTAGACACCTTTCAATCTCATGTGGACACTAGCCAAATTATGAGCTTGATCATATGCCATCTGGTCTAATGCCACAATTACCAAATGCTCCAGAAAACTACTTTTTCTCTCACCACTATGAAATATCTCAAAGAAAAGATCAGTCATTGAGTTTAGAGTTTCCCATGCATGATTCAAGGTGGTTATTATGACCATATTATCTGGCATAGAAGCGTTCCTCTCTAGCTCTGCATTTTCATAAAACCAACATTAGAATGAAGTTAAGATATTGAGACTTTCTGAATGCCACTTTCAATAATGACAACTTCCCACAAATTGCAAGTATGTGACTGATAATGACAACTTCCCACAAATTGTAGGCAATATTGCAAGTATGTGACTAATAATGACAACTTCCCACAAATTGCAGGTAATATTGTAAGTATGTCACTGATGGAGAGGTAAGAGAATGCCTCTGAAGAAGGTTGGTGGCTTATACAATGACTTTTACAGGGCTTTGTATAATGCAAAATGAAGTCACTTAATCTTATTGATGTCTTCCCCAAGTCATGGAGGTAAAACAAGAATGTAAAAGTGTTGGGTTATCTAGATATCAAAATACGAGTTGCTTGGTACATTGCATTCAGTGACCATTTCTCTAGCTCTGTGAGATATAACACCTTCTCCTAGAAATCTCCAACCAATTTGAAGTGATGAAATACCTGAGACAAATCATGAACCTCCAAATAACATTCATTTTGCATCATCCCCATCCAAAGCATTATATGCTTCTAACCTTCAATATGTCCTTTATTTATGTTAGTGCACATGTTGTGTCTATCTGAGAGAAGAAAACAATCTAAACGATAACAACCCTGTAAATTTCTTTTTTGATATCAAATGCATTTAACCACGCGGGCTTCAATTTATGCACTCTCATTAGAGGAATTCAACATCGAACCCACATAATGAAGATTGCTAAGAGCATGGATGGAATTTGACGAGAATGGGGCGATTTGCCGATCAAATATGGTTAAGAATTCTTCATGACTATTAATATCCTTTGTTAAATTTGCCAAAACTGGTAGTGAAATTGTTAAAGCCGTCAAATTTTAAGAGTTGTTTCATTTCAAAATTCCAACGATGGTTAAGAATATCATCGACTTCTATCATTGGTTTGAAATATTTTTTGAACCATGAGCCCAGGAATATCGATCTGTGTCTTGAGACCGTGGCCAAAATTTTACATGTTGGGTAAAGGCACAATAGGATGGATATGTGATATGTTTTGTGAATGGGATATTTAAGGTCGAGGGCTAGTTTTTGGTATGGTGATCAATTAAATAGTTAAAAGATAGGAAAAAAAAGGCACATGGCATAAGCATAGGGTTGCCTAGTTTAAAGTGATTAGAATGTGTTTTTCATAGTATCTATGCAAAGTAAAAAAGTTGCATACCATCTAGTGGCCAAGGTCAAGTGGCATGGAGTCTTCCATTAGAGTTTTAATGGAAGGGAGTTAGTAAAAGTCCCATTGACAATGTTTGGAGATTATAAAAGAACTTCAATTTGATGAAGATTATTTGTGGGGTTTGGGGTTTGAGATCCATGTCATTTTATCATGGACATAATTTGAATTGCACTTTTTTATATATTAATTGAGTTAATATTGATTTTGGTTACTTCTCTTTATTAACTTATAGTAGCTATGCCATTACATATATCAAGTACAATATTTAGTATATAGTTGTTATTAAAATATCAATCTGCAATCGAAGTTTAATTCATAAGTTTCAAAGACTTTCTTAAATGGTAGGACTTAATAAGACATTAAGTTGGTTAAAAGATCTAGGTTTAGGGTAGAGAATAAAGGTTTCGTAGCAAGAACTTGGTTAGGGATTTAAACCTCTTAGGCAAGAAAGTTTGAAATATTGGGAAACCTAACAACATTTTGTCGAATTTTCTTCATTAACCAAATGGTGGTCAACACGTAGTATTGCATTTTGTATTAATAAATAATATATTATAATCTGGTACTCTAGTGACCATGTAACCCATTAATACAAGCCTAACCCATTAAGCCCCAACAATAAACCCCTAAGTCACTAACCTCAAACCCCCTTCGAGGTTCAATGGTAGGACCTGCCTACATTCAATTACCCGATCCACTAGGAGTTAATGTGTTATCCCAAGCACATGATAAAATATTAATGGTGGCATTTCAAAATCGTTGAGGATTTTGGTATTTAAGTCATTTACCAACCACAAACTTGGATCCTATAGTTATTTATGCAACCACTTAATGAATTTCAACCATTCAAAACATACAAATTGTACTTTAACTGTTGGAATGTTCTGATGCCATTATAATTGTTGTTGGTAGGATCCTTTAATGATATTTCCATGGTTCAAAGCACCTYGTGTAYTGGKTAGCTTCCTACACGATAGATAGTAAAAGACCCTCACAYGGTAAGCACCATATTAGTTCCTACTATTRGTTATTRATGTTGTACTCCAATTGGTTATGGGATCTTGGTAGGAAATTCTCTCTATGACTYAACTCRTTGACAAAACTAGTCCAAGCTTTCTCTTACCTATTTCTATCCAAGTGATAAACCAAWTTTTCATCCTATTATATTACCTCATTACCTTCAATGCAATATTATGCCCATTTTCTAGAAGATTCTTGGTATTACTAATGTCATSAATGGTTTTTCTTGRGTGATGAATTTCCGGGAGGTCACATATGGCACCTGAGAAAGGAAAGGAAAAGTAAGCTAACATGCAAGAATTTGTGAATGAAAATAAGATAAATYARGTGGCCATTATCACTTATYGAAATACTTCCTATAAGACTGGGCTAATTCATAACAAGAATTATTCCACATTACAAACACATCCCAAGGGTATTTGCTAACAAGATTAATGAGGTACGAATGAACCAAATCATTCAAAGGTCTGCACTTCATAATGTTGTTGCATGGGCATAGGTGATTCCATGTTTGAGCGTGACCCAATGGTTGGTTGAGAGGGAAAATAGTAGTGCAAGCAAATCTATTCAAACTCTAGAAAATGTATTGGCTCTTATGCAACCAAATATATTAATGTGTTATACAAGTTTCCACCTCCCAAAGGATATTTGAGCAAGAAATTAATAGATGATTTCAACACTTATTATAACACGAGTGAAGTAATGTGGGGTTGGTAGAACCTTGACATACCATTTTGAAAACACCCTTCCTAGAGTTACACTACAAGGAGTTTGAAGCCCCTTGTGATAAACATTGTTGTTTAATGTGCAATTTATACAGAGAAAATGATATAGCACATATGAAAGACATGTGGATTCCCTTAATGAATCAAGTGTTATATGAGGGTACATGACTTGATTGGGATGGAATCTTGTCAATCGATATCTAGAATGCTATCAAAAGAGCACATGCACCAACCAAACCAACTAAAATCATGAATTTTATATATCCTCATACTTACTAGAGGTAGTGTGTTCATCCAACCCATTTATGGGAATGAAGCAGAGTTGGAGCCCCCAAAGTTTACTAGTTCATGTATATTTCCAAGATTTATGGTTGTCAAAGTACACAACTAGATACACAAATATTTTCAACAATTTATTAGCGTAGTTTATGAGCACATTTTTTTATAATCCTTGATTGAGGTTTCCAAATGAAGCTGGGTGGGTATTACTACCCATTGGAAATTGGTACTTGAAGGTGTAAATAAGTTACATTATGATTTTAGGAGCTACAAGAGGCCCTCTCTCCTTATTGAAAAATGTATTGAATGCATTGGTCCTATGAGAAATATATTATCAAATAGCTAAGCAAGGTTTCAATGATGTAATGCACAAGAAGCAAAAGGAGGATTTTTCGCCTTATCCCATTATCATTAGCATGCACAACATTACCATCCACAAGTATGCCATGATGGAAGCTAAAGAAATTGAATAGATTTTGGTTTGGAGAAATATTCTTCAAGCAACATGATCCCCTTGAAAATTGTTGAACCCCATGCCTCCTCATAGAACCTTAATAACCTTTACAGTCATTGATTACGTAGAACCATAAACATATTCTTGAAACTGTACAGACACTTCAGAAAGAAAAGAATAAGGAATTGAACAAAAGAAAATATTGTGATCAACACCCAATTTGAAACCTAAGTGTACAAGTTCCTTGACAAAGGGGCAATCTTGTACTTCACAAGAGGGATTTTCCAAATATGAAATTGACGGCAAAGGTAATCCAAACACCAATAATCTAAGAGAATCCAAGGTTATTGACTTAGTTGCAAGTGAGAGTCTAGAGCCAGTTGTTCCTATTGAAGGGACTAACCTAGACAACTCCAACCTAGGGAAAGGTCCATTTGAACCAACATTGCAAAAAAAGACAAYAATGGTAGACAATTCAGAGGGAATAACAATAACTAGGATGGGTTTGGCCAATGGAYCCACTCCGTCAACAACAATATAAGAATTTTGGTTTCAACGTTKCATAAGAGAAACATTCCTTKCTTTTGAAGAAGATCCTTCAATGGATCTSTAGACTTTTTCTTTTAATAGGAGGATGAATGTTCTAAAAAGGAAAAATCATAAAAAAGAGGTYRAAAAGCAYCGATACGGTTGTAATTGAGACAAYCGAGTCCATCATTGAGGATGTTCATATAATGCTTCCTATTGCAACATCTTTTGGTGGTGTGATGACGACCCAAATCATAGAAACCAAGAYTATTGAGATGATGTAGAAGRTTCGTAGAAATCAAGAAGAAACAATSATTTTGAAGAATAATGTAAGAYGTTACAAGTCTTTGTAGAGCCATTTGAAATAATTCATAGCTTATGCATTAAAGATCAATATTAAAACTTTTTTCATACTACTACAATTCTTCAAAACATTTTTTTGAAGGTGAATGAATATTGGATGAAACTATGTTAATGAAAAGCCAATTCACTTGGAAACCGAGTGATATAACCTAGAAGAGGACTTAATTGGATCGGATAATCACGTGGTAACACGAGTTTAAAACATTTCCAACAAACACCCTAAAAGGAAGGAAATGTGTCAAATGCGCTTCCTATACTAATCGACGAGAGAAGAATGTGCTTAAAATTAGAACGTAATAGTTACAATAAATGAAATAAACAACGAACCATTAGACAACAACATTCCTTAAGGAAAACCCTTATGGGAGAAAACCCCCGCGCATACTCAATATATTATTCAACAATTAAATGGCTACAATACATTAGAGTCTCCATGCTCTCAACAAGATTGTTTATTAGTGATATTAAAGCATACACTATCCACTTCATGACTACACTGGCCACCTAGGTCTCTATAGGACAACATGTCAATCCTAAGGCCTATTCTATGAGGCATCTTACAATGGAGTATCCCAAGCCATTAAATAGGCTTCATCATATGAAATACCATGAGTAAATACCATGGGTTACCCAATACCATGGGCCCATAAACCATGAATTGTAAACCCATTATTGATTGCATCAAGGTTATCCTAACTACCTTATGACCGAGTCAAGATCAACCCAACATTCCCCCCTTTAAACTTAACCTGGGATAAACACATACCCCCTTGAAAATTTGTTTACCAGGTTTCCAGGAATACGATATGTTCCCTATCACCTAAGTCTACATCTAAACTTTACATCGGTGAACCATCAAACCAAGGGTATGGATGCCTAAATAGGTGTTACAACCATGTGCACATACAACTCCATAAAAGTATTTACAAATGCATGCTTGAGCATGTGATGCTACGAAACATCAACCCATTTCATTACCAACATTCTTCCTGCGCCAAATACAATTACATAGACCAAGTACTTATCTTATCTTACCACTATATGCTCGTGCAAATGATGCAATAAGCATCTACCTACTTCTTTACCTGCATCCCTCTATGCCCAATCAAGCACTCATTAATTGAGCTCGTCTTCATATACTATCCTCAGTTTGCTTATTCCACCAATGCTTCACATCAATCCTGACCATGCACTTCCATGTGCCATTTACTCGCAACAAGTTTTCATTATGCACAAGCTCTCACTTAAATCAAGATTAGATAATAAAAGAAAACCTTGTCTCCAACACCTTGGATCTTAGGTGATCAACCTTTGATTCCAAATGGAAGGAAGAAAAGGTGTTGAATCTGCGTCCTATACTAATCCATGAGAGAAGAATGTGTTAAAACTTAGAACATAATAGTTGCAATAAATGAAATAAACAACAAACAATTAGACAACAACATTTTCTTGGGGAAAACCCTTTTAGGAGAAAAACCCCACATAGTAAAGCACACTCAATGCATTATTTGACAAATAATTGGTTACAATACACTAGAGTCTCTATGCTCTCAACAAGAGTGTTCAATAGTGAGCTCCAATCCTACATTATGCACTTCAAGACTACATTGGCCACGTAGGTTTCTAAGGGTCAACATGCCAACTCATGAGGCCTATTCCATGAGGCATCTTCAATGGAGTATCCCAAGCCATTAAATAGGCTTCATCATATGAAATATCATGAGTAAATACCATGGATTACCCAATACCATGGACCCATAAACCATAAACTCTAAACCCATTATTGATTTCATCAAGGTTATCCTAACTACTTAATGACAGAGTCAATATTAACCCAACATATCCACACACTAAATCCTAAATAAGTTGAACAACTTAAAGCTTGTGTCCACCACTATACATAAAGCATTAAGAAAGCCACTTGTTCCTTGGAAGGCCAACTAATATGGAGGAATTATTTATGGATTATTTGAATATTGTTGAATCCTACAATCTTTTAGTCTTCATGACTAATAGGGCATTTCATCCAGTTAAAAACCTAACTTCTCAAACAAAGGATCCATAAATCATGACATGACAAAACATGCAAGACCTATACGATATGGAACAAGATGCCATGCAGACCTACATGGATAATCCCACCAACAAAAAACAAATGTTGTTCAACTTTATTTGTAAGGTGGATTATGCTATAGAGAACTCAAGAAATAAGTTAAACAATGTATGGTCTATTCTTAACAATTTAATTTTCCCTAGGGGATAAGAGCTAAGGCAACTTCTTACCCAATTAGAAAAGTACGTGGAAATCCAAAGAGATAGTTGATTAAGGTTGGGTACTTAGAACATTGCTTAAGTAACCATTTGTTTTTTTTGTACAAAGAGGTGAAGGAGAAACAAAGCAAAGAGTTCTTGGATTTTGAAAAGTTGTAGTCTAAACGTTCTATGTTTTGACCCTTTTCCAAGGATATTTTCTGTTTAATTTTGCCCAAAATTTGGCGAGAAATTGTTGGATATGCAGATTTGAGTGGCTAAGTTTGTATAATTCGAGTGCCTGAGGGGGTTTTCAGCTCATTGAATTCATTTATGCATTCATAAATACAATCTAAACAACAAAAAATTGTGATTTCGTCCAAATTTATATCGTCGGATCCTCGCAAAAAGGGCCAAAACACATAATAGATAGACTATGTATATGAAATTTTGAAACTTTAAGGATAATTTTTTATAAGAAAATATTAATGAAGCATTATATTGGATTTTGGTAGATGGATGGTGTTCCATGCTTTCACTTTCTTTTATTACAATTGACTATGAGAATGCTTATCAATGATTTTGTGATTATACCCCCGTAATTTTTTCAATGCTAACCCTGAAATGGATTGAGTTCGATTTGAACAATTTGAAATGCTTTCTGATGTATTAGAATCAATCTCTCAAATACATAGACAATCCAAACCTTATTGTGTATTTCTTAATCTATGATTTAATGTTAATGTGAATCATTTGTTCTAGTTATTATTTCTATTAATTTAATTTGCAACATTAAATACATTTTACTTTCAAAGTTCTCTAAAACCAAAATATAAAATATCTTACAATAAAATAGAATCTTGCAAAGATGGGTGAGTGGTGGACTCTATCCATGAAGAAGTGTTTCCTCGTGCTAAGTAGTGGCACCATCTCTTCTCAATGACAACATTTACAAAGTAGTAACATGGAGAAAGCCACCAACCTCATAAAAGGCATTCTCTCCTGATTATTGCAAGTCTTTTGGAAACTTCTTACATCTCATTCATTGATTTTATTTGCCTAACACATTTTTCTTGGAAACTTAAATACACCTAAAATTTCATATTCATATTGATTTAAAAATATGTAATATGATTTGAGATAGATTCATAAATAAAACAACAAAACAATGATATTCAAAGTGAGAGTACATTGCATTCAAATTTTGATTGAATAGTTTATTTTCAATGCCCAGATTATTAAGTAATTTCCATTATTTTAAAATTACATATTTTTATTTATTTATTTTAATTATTCTAATAAATTCTAAATTTATTAATTACTATAATTTTTTTGGCATCAACTTTGTTACGAGCTACTTTAATTTTATAGACTAAATCAGTTTAAGCGGATATTATTTATTATATAGTTTTTGGTGTTTTAAATAAATACAAATTTGGTGACTAATCAATTTAAGCAGAAATTAATTGAAACAGGCGACAATGAAAATTACCCTGGCCATTCAATATTGCCATTTGTTAACTCTATGAACCCTAATTGGACTCCAATTAACTAGGCACTCAAGGTTGCTATTTGTTAACTCTACGGACTCTAATTTAAATTGAGTAAATTTTAGTACAACACAGCGCATCAGAGTGGCGCAGCGGAAGCGTGGTGGGCCCATAACCCACAGGTCCCAGGATCGAAACCTGGCTCTGATATACAATCAGATGTGGCTTCTGTGCAAACTTTTTTATAATAACAGCGCAGTAACTTATTTTTTATTTCCTGCACATCGGAGATTCTAAATACGATTTTCAAGAACCAAGCAACAGCCGATGGCGGTGTGAAAACAAGTGTTCACACCAAATTTAATCATTAATAAGTGCTTTGGTTGGCTAGCTGTTCTAAGAAATGATTATTTTTATCTGAATGCAGAAATGGATTCAGCATGCCGAAAAAATCTTATTTCGTAGAATCTTTAGCCTAGGGCATTAATAAGTATTCTATTTAGTTAGTTTTGTGTTAGCAAGTGTTCAATATAAATTTTATTAGGTTAGGTGTATTAGTCTATTTAGTTAGTTTTGTGTTAGCAATTGTTCAAAGATAAATTTTATTAGGTTAGGTGTATTAGTTTATGGCTATAGGTTTACTATAAATGCTATCTACAAACATGCTAAAACATCATTTTGATTTTTTTTGCGAGATTTTCCTTGAAAATAAAAGTGGATGTTCAACTTCAATCAAGAAGTTGAAATCCTTAGATTTTCCCACCTTTCATTATTTTTCCAAGAAAATAATACATTTAAAACAATAGGGAAAAAGTTGGGCAAATACACTAACAATGTTGAAACCTAAGTTGGGACAATGTGCATGTGTTCATATCTATGTCAAGGTTGACCTCAAAAATGACCTCCATGAGGCTCTAAGGCTAGACATCAAAGAGTGGGTTCATATACAACCCTTGGACTATGAACAAATGTCTTTCTAGTGTAATGCACATCGTGAATATAGCCATTTTGCTAAAGACTGTAGAAGGTTCCAATCTCAATCCAAGGGATGAGAGAAGGCAACAAATCTAAGAGCCATAGTACAAAATCAATAGTAGGAAAATAAGGTAGAATCAACAAGGAACTTTTCAAAGCAAGTCAAACAGAAATTGTAATCAATGTCAATATTCTATATTTAGATCAATAGGAATTCTAGGAACACTACATAGAGACTACGGGAGATTCAAGAAGAAATAAGCCCCTCCCAAAAGAGGAAAATGAAGATGTAAGTGATCGTTAAAAAGATGAACAATGAAGAGCTAGTCACTAGAGTATATGTGTCACGTCCTAGGACTTGACATGGGCGCGCATGTTGCCTCCACGAGCCAAGACATGCAAAACAGGTGAGTCAACGAACGCTCAGTTATTTTATAATTGAAGTTGGGTTACTTGGGCATGCAATGTGGTGCCAAGTACGACTTCACCAAGATGACTTGCGACGAAGTTTAAGTGGTGAATTGATCGAAGAGTCGGTTGGGTGGGCACCCCACCGAAGAATCAAACGGTTGGTGAGGATGGGCGCGGCGAAGGCAGGCGTGCCCAACATAACGCAGAAGGAACTTGCCTTGGGGAGCTCAGACACCTTGGGTGTGCATCGTGCCAAGGGGAGTAAACCAAGGAATCGATGAACAAACGCTTGCCAAGAAACGAACCAAGAGGGGGTGCGGGATTGGCATGGGCACCCAAGTAAACGGAAGGAAACGACAGTTGGGTTGGAGTGCGCATGAGACAAGGGTGCACGCCTGTTGGCGATCCGACTCAACTTGCGAAAGTGGACAAACGACCGAAAGAGCGCTTCGAATTGCGGATGAAGAGGCGCGTCGGTTGGGACGGGCACATCGTCGAGCAAAAGCACACGCTTATAAAAGACCAAGTGAAAGAAGTCATTTGGCATAGAGGAAAGGTGACACTTCTCATAATCGTAGATTGGAGTTCTAAGGCAGAGACAAAGGAAGGAGGGTGAGCTCCCTCCCTAAGGAGCCAAGTAGACCCTGGAGGGTAACTTGAGCTGCCTTGGGGAAGGTTGTACTGAGACAGTAAGGGTGAGCTCATCTAGACAAAGGAAGTTGGCAATGGGTGAAAGTCTGTGAAGCTGGGAGAGTGTTCCAGGTTGCACCAAATCTGAGGTTGTGGTAATAACTTGCGATGGGCGCTCCGCATGTCTGGCAAGACCAACGAAGATGGTCAAGACAGAGAAGGGGCGCTCATGCAGTAAAAGATCTGTGAAGTCTTGGTGGTGACATTTGGGCGCTCCGCGACGGAGTCTAACAAAG
>SNQJ01S0000868.1:380403-397494 GCA_010110895.2 Picea sitchensis
ATGCCAACTCATGAGGCCTATTCCATGAGGCATCTTCAATGGAGTATCCCAAGCCATTAAATAGGCTTCATCATATGAAATATCATGAGTAAATACCATGGGTTACCCAATACCATGGACCCATAAACCATAAACTCTAAACCTATTATTGATTTCATCAAGGTTATCCTAACTACTTAATGATAGAGTCAATATTAACCCAACATATCCACACACTAAATCCTAAATAAGTTGAACAACTTAAAGCTTGTGTCCACCACTGTACATAAAGCATTAAGAATGCCACGTGTTACTTGGAAGGCCAACTAATATGGAGGAATTATTTATGGATTATTTGAATATTGTTGAATCCTACAATCTTTTAGTCTTTATGACTAATAGGGCATTTCATCCAGTTAAAAACCTAACTTCTCAAACAAAGGATCCATAAATCATGACATGACAAAACATGCAAGACCTATACGATATGGAACAAGATGCCATGCAGACCTACATGGATAATCCCACCAACAAAAAACAAATGTTGTTCAACTTTATTTGTAAGGTGGATTATGCTATAGAGAACTCAATAAATAAGTTAAACAATGTATGGTCTAAACTTAACAGTTTAATTTTCTCTATGGGATAAGAGCTAAGACAACTTCTTACCCAATTAGAAAAGTACGTGGAAATCCAAAGAGATAGTTGATTAAGGTTGGGTAGTTAGAACATTGCTTAAGTAACCATTTGTTTTTTTGTACAAAGAGGTGAAGGAGAAACAAATCAAAGAGTTCTTGGATTTTGAAAAGTTGTAGTCTAAACATTCTATGTGCTGGCCCTTTTCCAGGGATATTTTTTGTTTAATTTTGCCCAAAATTTGGCGAGAAATTGTTGGATATGCAGATTTGAGTGGCTAAGTTTGTATAATTTGAGTGCCTGAGGGGGTTTTCAGCTCATTGAATTCATTTATGCATTCATAAATACAATCTAAACAACAAAAAATTGTGATTTTGTCCAAATTTATATCGTCGGATCTCAGCAAAAAGGGCCAAAAACACATAATAGATAGACTATGTATATGAAATTTTGAAACTTTAAGGATAATTTTTTATAAGAAAATATTAATGAAGCATTATATTGGATTTTGGTAGATGGATGGTGTTCCATGTTTTCACTTTCTTCTATTACAATTGACTATGAGGATGCTTATCAATGATTTTGTGATTATACCCCGTAATTTTTTCAATAGTAACCCTGAAATGGATTGAGTTTGATTTGAACAATTTGGAATGTTTTCTGATGTATTAGAATCAATCTCTCAAATGCATAGACAATCCAAACCTTATTGTGTATTTCTTAATCTATGATTTAATGTTAATGTGAATAATTTGTTCTAATTATTATTTCTATTAATTTAATTTGCAACATTGAATACATTTTACTTTCAAGGTTCACTAAAACCAAAATAGAAAATATCTTACAATAAAATAAAATCTTGCAAAGATGGGTGACGGTGGACTCTATCCATGAAGAAGTGTTTCCTCGTGCTAAGTAGTGGCACCATCTCTTAATGACAACATTTACAAAGTAGTAACATGGAGAAAGCCACCAACCTCATAAAAGGCATTCTCTTCTGATTATTGCAAGTCTTTTGCAAACTTCTTACATCTCATTCATTGATTTTATTTGCCCAACACATTTTCTAAAATTTCATATTCATATTGATTTAAAGATATGTAATATGATTTGAGATAGATTCATAAATAAAACAACAAAACAATGGCATTCAAAGTGAGAGTACATTGCATTCAAATTTTGATTGAATAGTTTATTTTCAATGCCCAGATTATTAAGTAATTTCCATTATTTTAAAATTACATATTTATTTTTAATTTATTTTAATTATTCTAATAAATTCTAAATTTATTAATTACTATAATTTTATTATAATTTTTTTGGCATCAACTTTGTTATGAGCTACTTTAATTTTATAGACTAAATCAGTTTAAGCGGATATTATTTATTATATGGTTTTTGGTGTTTTAAATAAATACAAATTTGGTGACTAATCAATTTAAGCAGAAATTAATTCAAACAGGCGGCAATGAAAATTACCCGGGCCATTCAATATTGCCATTCGTTAACTCTATGAACCCTAATTCGACTCTAGTTAACTAGGCATTCAAGGTTGCTATTTGTTAACTCTACGAAATCTAATTTAAATTGAGTAAATTTTTGTACAACACAACGCATCAGAGTGGCGCAGCGGAAGCGTGGTGGGCCCATAACCCACAGGTCCCAGGATCGAAACCTGGCTCTGATATATAGTCAGATGTGGCTTCTGTGCAAACATTATTTATAATAACAGCGCAGCAACTTAATTTTTCTTTCCTGCACATCGGAGATTCTAAATGCGATTTTCAAGAACCAAAGAAGCAACAGCCGATGGTGGTGTGAAAACAAGTGTTAACACCAAATTTAAATACTCTTCTAAGAAATGATTATTTTTATTGGAAGTCGGCGATATAAATTTACACTAATCACTATTTTTTGTTGTTCAGAATGTATTTTTGAATGAAAATATTTTTTGTTGTTCAGAATGTATTTTTGAATGAAAAAATGGACTTTACACTAATCACTATTTTTTGTTATTCAGAATGTATTTTTGAATGAAAAAATGGATTCAGCATGCCGAAAAACCTCTAAGGCACTTGGATTTTACAGAAATAATCACTTAAATATATGGATGAATAAATCTTCATTTCATAGAATCTTTAGCCTAGGGCATTAATAAGTATTCTATTTAGTTAGTTTTGTGTTAGCAAGTGTTCAATATAAATTTTATTAAGTTAGGTGTATTAGTCTATTTAGTTAGTTTTGTGTTAGCAATTGTTCAAGATAAATTTTATTAGGTTAGGTGTATTAGTTTATGGCTACAGGTTTACTATAAATGCTATCTACAAACATGCTAAAACATCGTTTTGATTTTTTTTGTGAGATTTTCCTTGAAAATAAAAGTGGATGTTCAACTTCAATCGAGAAGTTGAAATCCTTAGATTTTCCCACCTTCCATTAATTTTCCAAGAAAATAATACATTTAAAACAATAGGGAAAAAGTTGGGCAAATACACTAACAATGTTGAAACCTAAGTTGGGACAATGTGCATGTGTCCATATCTATGTGAAGGTTGACCTCAAAAACAACCTCCATGAGGCTCTAAGGCTAGACATCGAAGAGTGGGTTTATATACAACCCTTGGACTATGAACAAATGTCTTTCTAGTGTAATGCACATCATGAATATAGCCATTTTGCTAAACACTGTAGAAGGTTCCAATCTCAATTCAAGGGATGAGAGAAGGCAACAAAGCTAAGAGCCATAGTGCAAAACAATAGTAGGAAAAGAAGGTAGAATCAACAAGGAACTTTTCAAAGCAAGTTAAACAAAAAATGTAATCAATGTTCAATATTCTATATTTTCTAGGAACACTACATAGAGACTACGAGAGATTCAAGAAGAAAATAAGCCCCTCCCAAAAAAGGAAAATGAAGATGTAAGTGATCGTTAGAAAGATGAACAATGAAGAGCTAGTCACTAGAGTATATGTGTCACGTCGTAGGACTTGACCTGGGCGCGCATGTTGCCTCCACGAGCCAAGACATTCAAAAAAGGTGAGTTAACGGACGCTCGGTTATTTTATAATTGAAGATGGGTTACTTGGGCGCGCAATGTGGTGCCAAGTATGACTTCACCAAGATGACTTGCGACGAAGTTTAAGTGGTGAATTGATCGAAGAGCCGGTTGGGTGGGCGCCCCACTGAAGAATCAAACGGTTGGTGAGGATGGGCACGACGAAGGCAGGCGTGCCCAACAGAATGCACAAGGAACTTGACTTGGGGAGCTCGGACACCTTGGGCGCGCGTCGTGCCAAGGGGAGTAAACCAAGGAAACGATGAACGAACGCTTGCCAAGAAACGAACCAAGAGGGGGTGCGTGATTGGCATGGGCACCCAAGTAAACGGAAGGAAACGATGGTTGGGTTGGAGTGTGCATGAGACAAGGGCGCACGCCTGTTGGCGATCCGACTAAACTTGTGAAAGTGGACAAATGACCGAAAGAGCGCTTCGACTTGCAGATGAAGAGGCGCGTTAGTTGGAACGGGCACGTCGTCGAGAAAGGGCACACACTTATAAAAGACCAAGTGAAAGAAGTCATTTGGCATAGAGGAAAGGTGACACTTCTCATAATCGTAGATTGGAGTTCTGAGGTAGCGACAAAGGAAGGAGGGCGAGCTCCCTCCCTAAGGAGCCAAGTAGACCCTGGAGGGTAACTTGAGCTGCCTTGGGGAAGGTTGTACTGAGACAGGAAGGGTGAGCTCATCTAGACAAAGGAAGTTGGCAATGGGTGAAAGTCTGTGAAGCTGGGAGAGTGTTGCAGGTTGCACCAAGTCTGGGGTTGTGGTAATAACTTGCGATGGGCGCTCCACAGATCTGGCAAGACCAACGAAGATGGTGAAGACAGAGAAGGGGCGCTCATGCAGTAAAAGATCTGTGAAGTCTTGGTGGTGACATTTGGGCGCTCTGCGACGAAGTCTAACAAAGAGTCAAGTGCAAGCGCATGAAGGGCACGTAGACTTGGAAAGAGGTAGAGACGATCGCATAGGAGTAGTGAAGGTTGCGAACGAAAGATGAGCAAGGGGGAAACAAACCAGTTCGATAAGATGGGAGGTCTGCGACGAGACGAGTCGAGGCGCAGAGCCAAAGAAGACTCATCGTGATTTGTTGAGCCATGTGTTCCATGTTTATTCTTTTGGTTGTAATGAACTACAACTCGGTTCTTTGTAAGTTAATGAAGAACTAGGTGTTAGGCCGGTTTGGCCACCCACTTGTACATTTCGTCTTGTTACTTTGCATGAATGGTTTCTTTCTACTTTTGAAGCTAAGTATAACAAAACACATACATAACATAAGTAATAAATGCAGATGTAATGAAGCAAGGTGTAGTCCAGATTAAGTAGTTTGGTGCAACTTTGTTTTCAAATGAACGATTGTGGTGTCACACGATGACTGGTAGCGTCAGGTGATTCCGCCGCTCGACCATAGGCTCGTTGGGCCTGTGACAGATGGTATCATAGCAGGCTTAACAACAAATTGTTGAAGCGATTTTGAAGAGTTGGTGAAGCTCTTCACCATCGTCACTTCCATGATAGATGGTATTAGAGCGCATAAACTCAAGCAACTGAGCAGGGTTAGTTTGGATTTGTTGAGAAATTATGTGGTGACGGAGGAAGCACTATCGCAGAGTTGCAACAGTGATCGCAGAAGTTCAAGACAATGTTTTGAGTAGTCGGTGAGCTGGGTCACCGTCGTGACTTGGGATGGTCGAATGAAGTTTGGGTCGCAGAGCAGACAACTGAGCATGATTTTCACCGTGAAAACTTCGTGTTGTGCACTACTAAGATTTGTGCACGGTGTCCTAATGCGAAGATATTGCAGGGCGCGAAGATAACAGACAGAGAAGGAAGGTTCGGTTGGATGTATGAGTGGACAACTGTTGGACACATCTTCCACCGAAGCCAACTTCGTGCTATGCACCACCGAAGAGAAGTTGGGTTAGTTGGGTTGCGATTGACGATCACAACTTTCGAATGGATGTCGGTTAACAGCAAGAGGCTTAACGATTGATTGATGTGCATGGTGTCCTGGTGCCAAGGCACTGCAGGGCGCGAAGATAACAATTCAGAGAAGACGGATTCGGTTGGTTGCTATGAAGGAAGTGACATAGATGGATTTTGGACATCACAATGTTTCATTTGGAGGATTATGCAGATCTTGGGCACACCTCACCAAGACACCTCTGTAGCATTGGTGAGAAGGAGCCAAGCAATAAAGAGAGGATGATGAGAGGCAACCGAGTTGGGAGCACAAGAAACTTGGGACTTAGACAATTTTTGAAGTGTGCAGACTTGGTTTGTTTCATGAAGCGACCAGGACAAGCTTGCGCAAACAGTTTGGTGGTGGAGAAACAACCTAATTTGTGATGTAACCAAGGAAGGGATGAATGGCAGAAGGCATGAAGTTCTATTTCAAGGAAGACAAAAGAGACAACAAGGGATTCGTTCAAGAAATATATTAAGAACTACAATGGGAAAGATACACATCAAGATATTTGAGGGTGTTTGCCGATGGTATGGGACATCAGGTGCACGAACGTTCTTGGGGAGCTTGGCTAGTGTAGATTGACTCAAAGTTGTTGATTGGCAAACGTATTTTCATAGACGTGCAACAGGTGTAGAATTCCTTGGGTGGTCCTTTCAACTTGAATAACTTAAGCAATTGTTGAAGTCATGCGGACAAAACTCAACACTTGCACAAATCCTGTGAAGGATGTTGTGGGCTTAAATATTGGAGGATCGCACATGCAAGATGAAACAAAGCACGAAGGACGAAGTAGTGCGAAGGTGATTGTTGGATTTGCAAAACTTGTGCACTTAGACGTTTCGTGGACAAGTGACGAAGAAGATGGGAGGTTGATCGATGAAGCCAGGCTCATAGTTGACTTAGGAAGACTCATCAAGCGAACCAAAGTGCCATGAAGGGCACGGTTGCAGTAGCGATGGGGCAATCATATGCATCTTGCAATCTGTAGGATGAGTAAAGAGAGTGAATTCGGTTGGTCGCATGTGTGGCAGACGTGCAATGATCTCCATGAGTTTTCAAATAGTTTGGACATGGGACGAGCTAGGTGTGATGATTGGTGGAAGTGATAACAGCTTTTGCAATGGAATTGAAGGAAGATTTGATTTTGGGGCAACGTCGCAGGACGACGAGGTAAGGAATATGCCTTGGCAAGAGTTGCATGGATGAGTTGAGTTGCATATGGGAAGAGATCAATTTGGCATGGAGGTGTGCAATCGTACAAGCAATGATGGTTGGACCGACCATCCAACTATTCAACACTTGCATGAACTAGTGCACAATGACATGAAGAAGGGGTCAGATTTCAAGCACAATGATCCGTTGGTGCAACACTTGGTTGTTGTGGAAGAGCTTCATGACAAAATTGGATAGCAGGGAAGGGGAAAGTGTGATCTTGCTTGCATGTTTTTTGGTTGAACAAGGTGATAACAATGCAGACATAAACAACTAAGTTTCGACAGGAGGAAGAACATCTCAGGACTTGTGCGTGACAGTTGGACTAATTACCCAACCAGTACAGGAATTTGGGTGCACAATGTACAGATGCATGAGACAAATGGTTGAAGTGTGGGTGCAACATAAGTCATGAAGGTTCAACACTTAGAAATTTTTTGGTTCTGGTTGAGGTTGCGACAGAACTTGCGATTGCAACAGAGCAGTGAACGGTTGTCATCGGTGATCCCTGCAGATGAAGTATGTTGAGATTGTCGGGATAGAAATGGCTTTGATTGGGGGAGTATGTCACGCCATAGGACTTGACCTGGGCGTGCACGTTGCCTCCACGGGCCAAGACATGCAAAACGAGTGAGTCAACGAACGCTCGGTTATTTTATAAGTAAATTTGGGCTACTTGGGCCCGTGATGTGGTGCCAAGTACGACTTCACCAAGATGACTTGCGATGGAGGTTAAGTGGTGACTTTACCAAAGAGCCGATTGGGTGGGCATACCACCGAAGAATCAAATGGTTGGTGAGGATGTGCGCGACGAAGGCATGCGTTCCCAACAAAATGCACAAGGAACTTGACTTGGGGTGCTCAGACACCTTGGGTGTGCATCATGCCAAGGGGAGTAAACCAAGGAAATGATGAACGAATGCTTGCCAAGAAACGAACCAAGAGGGGGTGCGGAATTGGCATGGGAACCCAAGTAAATGGAAGGAAACGTTGGTTGGGTTGGAGCGCGCATGAGACACGGGCGTGCACCTGTTGGCGTGTTGGCTCAACTTGCGAAAGTGGACAAACGATTGAAAGAGCGCATCAACTTGCAGGCGAAGGGGCACATCGGTTGGAACGAGCACATCGTTGACCAAGGGTGTGTGCTTATAAAAGACCAAGTGAAAGAAGTCATTTGTCATAGAGGAAAGGTGACACTTCTCATGATCGCAGATTGGAGTTATGAAGGAGAAACAAAGGAAGGAGGGTGAGCTCCCTCCCCGAGGATCCAAGTAGACCCTGGAGGGTAACTTGAGATGCCTTGGGGAAGGTTGTACCGAGAAAGGAATGGCGAGCTCATCTAGACAAAGGAAGTTGGTGATTGGTGAAAGTCTGTGAATCCGGGAGAGTGTCGTAGGTCACAAAAAATCTGAGGTTGCGGTAATGTCTTGCAATGGGCACTCCGCAGGTTTGAAAGACCAACGAAGATGGTCAAGACAAAGAAGGGGCACTCATGCAATAGAAGATCTGTGAAGTCTTGGTGGTCTAACCAAGAGTCAAGTGCAATCGCATGAAGGGCGTGCAGACTTGGCAAGAGGTATGGATGATCACAGAGGAGTAGGGAAGTTTGCGAATGAAAGTTGTGCAAAGGGGAAATATAACAGTTCGACAAGATGGGAGGTTTGCGACGAGACGAGATGCAAAGCCAAAAAAGACTCGTCACTATTTGTTGAGCCATGTGTTCCATGTTTATTCTTTTGGTTGTAATGAGCTACAACTTGGTTCTTTGTAAGTTAATAAAGAATTGGGTGTTAGGATGGTTTGGCCGCCCATTTGGACATTTCATCTTGTTACTTCGCATGAACAATTTCTTTCTACTTTTGAAGGTAAGTATAAGAAAACACAGACATAACATAAATAATAAATGAAGATGTAATGAAGTAAGGCGTAGTCCGGATTAAGTAGTTTGGTGTAGCTTTGTTGTCAAATGAACGATTGCAGAGCCACACGATGACTGGTAATGTTAGGTGATTCCGCCGCCCGACCACAGGCTCGCCAGGCCCATGACAATATGACTCAAGCATCCTACATCCCTTGGAAAGGGTGATTAATTCAACAAAATCTATGACAATAGAGTGACCAAGAGTTGTAACTAGAGATAGAAACACAATTTTCGCCTCAACCTCGAAGGTAGAGGATCCCAGACCAAAAAAATAAGGCTAAGGAGAAAGGTCAACAAAGATGATCTGTAAATTGTCGTGATATTCCACTGGAATAGTTCGTCACAACATAGCTGATAAATAAAACTGAAATTTGCACTATGAAGGTTAAATTCCTTTAGATTTTGAATTTTTTAGTTATTGATTTTTTTCTTATGCATGAAATAAGATCAAATGCAGAAATAGAGAACAATAAAATACAATCACATACCATCCACAAAAGAACATAAAGATTTGTTCTAGGAAACCCTTATGGAAGAAAACCCAACTAGAAGGTGAGGTTGATCTGTTCTCTTTTCTCTAGTATGGAAATAATGTAAGTACAAAGGAGAAGGCACTCTCTATGGAGTTGTCTAAGACCTATGGCCTATTAGGCTGCTACATAACATTAACCCCCTCTGTTATGCTCTCTAATTTCCCAATCCCAATTGTTCTACTCCATTATGTAACAAAATACAATAACATAGAATGGAACCGCTTCTCCTCCTAGTGGCCCGATATTTAACATAGTCCAATAGCCATATAGGGGTAGGTTTTTGACTTACTCAACCCTCAAATGTGATAAAGTTTTGGACCTTCTAGAATCTTCTTTAAATTACATACATGGCTAGCCCCATATGCATGAGTAATGGGGGATGACATGGAATCCTCTCGTACCATGGTGGTCAACACGGTAGGTCAACTTGCAGGAGGCATAACTTTTGCATACGAGTAGTAATTGACGTGATTTTTGCATCGTTGGAAATGTATCGATGCGTAGAATAGATTCACAATGTCCTAGGAAGACAAGAAGGTTCATAAGGTTCACAAGGATTGCTAAAGAACATAAGGAAGACCCCTTGTAAATAATAATGAATAAGGAACATTACCTCAAAATAAGTACAACACTAAATGTTACGATCAATAAGGGGCTGTGGATGCTACTTGATAAGGATGAAAATGATTAACTTCAAAGGTCCATGCAATTTGATTGAAGATTGTGACATAAGGTGAAACAATGAACAATAACACTCTCAAAACTATCAATAGAGAAAGTTGATCTTTGCAAAACCTTAGTGATCGTGGTTTGAGGTTTTCATAGATCGAATCTCTAGAGAGGATGGCCCTCCTCCCCCTCATCCTCCCCCTCCTTCAGAAATTGATGTTTTTCGTGCATTAGTCTCTTTCCTTGGAAAACTAATTAAGTAGGCTCCTTATCGCTTTGTCAAACGACTAAAAAAGATACCTAAAATTCTCTCCCACCTAATAATTCTCGTCAAATGGATTTCAAGATTATAGAGAGAGGCTTGATCATGTAGTTTACTGGGATCTTGCCCTCCCCCGAGGCTATGCTAAATTGGATTCAGAAAAACTGGGTAGGGTTAATCAAAGGCCAACTCTCACATTACTTCTACAGGCGAGGATTTTATGCATTTTACTTTGAAACCAAGGAAGACATGGATATAATGTTTCATAGTGGACTGTATTTTATGGTACTTGAGGACCATATTTTATGGTACTACGAACAACTCTCGATGCAATCAATTCCATGAATGAGATTTCGTCAAAACTATCTGAAAAATAGGATGAACAATGGTAGTAGGTCAAGAAGAAAAAACCTAACGACATGCAATGATTGAGGATTAAAATTCCTCACTTTCTGAAGTAGCCCAGGGCAGATCGTTGCTCTCCCCAGGTCGTGTGCGTGCCCACTGGTGCGCCCCCATTCCTCCTTCCCTCTCGCCATGGACCCAGAAGGGGGCCCCGAGGCTCCCCCACCCCCTCTCCCTCCCAAGATAAAAGCTTTCAGAAAGATGGCCGATGCATGCAACAAATGACCTGCCTAAGATTTGCAACATAAATTCGTTAAAAAACTTGACAACATCCCTTCAATCGACCTACCAGCTGAAGAAACTTGTAGATCTGCCCTGACCTTGGCTGAGCGGGGGCTCATTGGGCAGTTCACGGGATTATGGCCTTCCCCCAAACTAGTAGACACATGGGTGCAAAGGAACTGGAGTACTCTAGTAAAATAAGGCATCATAAGCCATCTGGTTGACAGGGGATTCTTCGTCTTTGTTTTTGACAATCTAGAAGACATAAACCTCATGTTCAGGAATGGACCGTATTTTATGGGCCCTCAAGATCTGTACCTGAACAAATGGTCCCCAGATTTCGATCCAACGCAATATGTGCCCTTGGTTGCTCCAGTCTGGGTGCGCCTTCCTCATTTACCCCTGCATTGCTGGAATCCGAAGTCTTTAGAATCCATTGGAAACACCCTCGGAAAATACATAGAGAAGGCAGACAGAAAGGAACAATACTCCTATGCAAGAATATGCGTGGAAGTCGATATGGAGGTGGGGCTCCTGGAATCCATTCAACTAAAGGTTGCAGACTGGTCTTACATTCAAGAACTGGACTATGGACAACTTCCATTTAAATGCAGGTATTTCCATGGCTATGGTCATTTCGCTCGGCATTACAAAAAGAAAGTCGAGGAGGAGGTGGAAATATTAAAAGGAGACCAATGGACACAGGTCCAGAAAACAACCCCGTCAAAATACAACAATAGATCCAAAGGGAAAGGGACGTCAAAGGGATCTTGCGCCCCCTCAGTAGGGAATGCCCTAGGGGAAGGGAGCTCAGCCCTCACAATCCCAGAGGCTTCAAAAAATCCCTTTGAAATCCTCAACAACCCCCCTAGAAATCTCGGACCCAATGATCGAGGAACTTGAACAACAAATCTTCTCTCCCACAACAGGAAACAATAATGTTGAGATCCTTTCCAGCCTCCCAACTGGAGCCTCCTCCTCCCCTTCCTATGTAGATATAATAAAAAAGAAACCACTGGAAATCTTCGGAGGACGAATCTTTTGAGAGACCCTAAAAAAGAGAAGGGATAAAATCCCATAAAGAAGCAAGAGAAGAAGAAGTCGAGACGAAAAGAATGCAAGGAAGCCAACCCGTCGTTGAAATGTCCATCGGAAGGAATACCAGAACAAACCCCCCCAAGGGAGGTCCTCCCCACTTCAGTAAATAATGCGTATAGTCTCTTGGAATTGCAGAGCCTTGGGGAATCCCTCGAAGGCTGAAGCAGTTAAAGACCTTTTGAAAATTGACCCTCCCGAGATCCTCTTGCTCCAAGAGACAAAAATTGAAGGGGACACCCTTCTAGAAATCAACAATTAGAAATGGAAGAAAAATGCAGGGAAAACCATTAGTGCAAGGGGCTTTTCATGTAGTCTTGCAACCTTGTGGGTGAAAGACAAATTCCATTTAGAAAGTTCCTTTGAGACTCAGCATTGGATATTCACTGAACTCCGACATCTCCCAAGTAAGATTTCTCTCTCACTCTTCAAAATTTATGTTCTTGTTAAGTACTCTGAGAAGAAAGATTGTTGGCAAACGCTAGCATATTTTTTAGAGATTTTCTATCCTTCGAACATCATTCTAGCCGGAGATCTGAATCTTGTATTCGAACCAAAAGAAAATATAGGATGAAACAACATCAAGGATCAAATGCTCCCCTTTGTAGAGGATCTATTCCATCAGTGGAACATCCTTGACTTCAAGCCATCGAAAGGAATCTATACCTGGACAAACAATAGATTTGGGACTGATCACATCTCATCTCGCTTGGACATATTCTTAATACAAAGCACACTTCTACACGAAAGGAGGATAATCTCTTCCAAGATCCTTCAAAAACTGACTTCCGATCACAAACCCATCCTCTTGATTCTGTAAGAAGAAGAAAATATGGGTCCAATCCCTTTCCAGTTCATCTCTCTTTGGATCGAAAAGAAGGGATTTCTTGAAACTGTACATTCACCATGGTCCTCTTCTATTACCAGGTCTCCAAGCTTTGCATGGGAGCATAAATTAAAAGCAACAAAACATGCATTGAAAACCTAGGTTAAAAAGACCATGAATACTCCACTTAGTTACAGACATGAGGTTGTTCAACAATTATCAGATCTGCAAGCCGAATTGGGGATCAAAGACATCTTCAATTCAGATTTAGAGAAAGAACTAGCTGCCCAAAGCAAAACTTTATGTGCTTTTTGCCTTGAAGAAGAGTATTGGAGGCTTAAGTCCTGAAGCTTGTGGCTAAAAGTTGGAGATCAAAACACTACTTTCTTCCATCGGGAGTTCAAAACTTGTCTCTCCCGAAACCACATCTCTGAAATTGCCTCATCAGACGGATTGATCCATAAAGGGTTTGATCAGCTCAAGGTCGCAGTAAAAACTCACTTCAGGAGACTTTACAAGGAAGAAGGCTCTGGCAGTGTTGAGTTTATCACCAATTTCCTCTCACACATTCCCTCTCTAGTAAACAACAATGACAATTCAACCCTTATGAAACCATTTTCTGAAGAAGAAATCTACAATGTCATATGGTCCATGGAGCCTGAAAAGCCCTAGGACCTGACGGATTCACAATACAATTTTATAGAGCTTGTTGGGACATAATAAAGACGGATCTGTTGAGGATCGTTAAAGCTTTTCACCAAAGAGCTAAAGTAGGAGGTAGCACTAACTCCACCTTCCTTGCTTTAATCCCCAAAGAAGTTAATCCGTACTCCTTTGAAAGATTCAGGCCTATCTCACTTTGCAACGCTTCTTATAAAATTATGTCCAAGCTTTTGGAAAATAGAATCAAGCCCCTACTAGAGAATCTCATTTCCCCCATGCAAGGTGGATTTTTAAAAGGGAGACATATTCTCGATAATGTAATACAGGTCCAAGAAGCCATACACTCTAGTCACCAATGAAAGGAGCAAGGGATGTTGATAAAGCTCGACATGGAAAATGATTTCGACAGGGTAAATATCTCATTCCTATACAAAGTTCTCATTTCTTTTGGGTTTTGCTCTGACTTTGTTAACTTGATAAAAGCATGCACTGAAAAACCATGGATAGCCCCTCTAGTAAATGGTAGACCAACAAATTATTTTCAGGCCTTGAGGGGATGAAGGCAAGGTTGCCCTCTTTCCCCCTTCATGTATATCTTGATGGATGATACTCTAAGCAGGAAGTTGACTGCTAAAAAGAGGACTGGCTTAGTGCCAGGCATTAGGAAGACGAAGGGAATTGACCCAATCAATCATGCCCTCTTTGCAGATGACTCCCTCATGCTGGGTGGAGCCTCAGTAAAAATTGCAAAAAACTTCAACGAGATTCTCCAAAGCTTCTGCAGCATCTCTGTTGCGCTCATCAACAAAAGGAAAAGTGCAGTGTATGGGTGGAATACAAAACATCAAACAATTCAAAGAATAGCCCTTCACCTGGGGTTTCCGGGCTATGATACCTAGGAAAAAATAAAGTATCTAGGACTCGCCTTAACCCTGGGCCCCAACAAAGTTGTTTTGTGGGAAGAAATTATAAGCAAATTCAAAGCTAAAATCTCATCTTGGGGAGGACAGTGGCTCACCAATGCTGGGAAACTCACCCTCATAAAATCAATCCTGTCCTCCCTGCCAATCTATCAGGCTTCCTTTCTCCTGACACTGAAGACGATCACGATCCAGATCACAAAGATGATTAGAGACTTCCTCTGTCGTGGGGGTAAAGGCAACCAAAAGAAATACCACTTGGTCAATTGGGAAACTGTCAAACGCCCATATGTTGAAGGTGGCCTAGAAGTAAGAGACCTTGAGTTTGGAAACCTAGCACTAGGAGGCAAAACCATCTGGAATCCATATGCAAACCACAGACATCCAGTAAGCAACCTCTTAAAAATAAAATATCTCAAAGGCGCCTCTATGAGAAACCTCCAGGAAGCGAACATCCCCAAAGGAACTTTGATTTGGAATCTTTGCAGGCGTGGTCTAGAACCCTTCCAAAAGCATTTATTTTGAATCCGAGCATGGCTATCTCAGCGTGGCATCATTAAAATCACATACATCTCTGTGTGTGATGATTTAGGAAGATGGAAAAGATGTGATCTACCGGATGCCCCAAATCAATTGCATTTGCAAAAAACCCTTCTTGTGACAGCGTTGACGGACTGCGCACCTATACATCTCCTCTCAAGGGATAAATAGGGATGGGGAAAATTCGACTTCTACACAATAGCTCAAGGTTACAATGCTCTGCATCCCCCACAACCTTCGAAAGAGACAACGACCCTCTGGCAGCAAGTCTGGGACCCCCTTGGCCTCCCCAAAGTAAACTTCTTTAGCTGGGTTCTAATGCATAGGAAAATATTAACAGGTGAAAATCTGGCGAAAAGAGGATTCATAAGACCTCATAGATGCCCCATGTGTTGCCAAGCACTTGAAATGATGGACCATTTATTTGTAGATTGTCCCTTCGCGTAAGAAGTATGGAAAATATCCCTTCAAGGCCTCAATGCCACAACCCCGAGACAGATCTCAGTGGTTGAATTATTTTTCTCATGGAAGGCGTGATACCCTCAAGACATTCAAAGCAGTACAACCCGGAGAAGAATTTGGTAGGCCATCCCCAAATATATTTGCTGGAAACTATGGCTAGATAGAAACGACCAAATATTCAACAACATGTTGTCTTCCCCCTCAACGGTGGTAGCGAAAGCAAAATCTCTTCTCCTAGAAACAGTGACAAATCACTTTGCCATGAAATAAATTACTCTTCTCCCCAAAGAAAAGAAATGGATTGGAACCTTCACATTCCGAGACAGAACTCAAACCACTGCCCACCCTTCAAAAACTTTAAGTTGGCATTTGCGAGACAAAGATGCAGTGTTTCAATATTGGTGGAGGAGGCAAAGCATAGCCTCAATATTTTTTGATGGAGCCTCCAAGGGAAATCCATGGAAAGCAGGAGCAGGTGGAGTGATTTACTCCCCGGATGAAACCCAAAAAGACAACTTCAGTTGGGGTCTTAGCCAGAGAACAAATAATCAGGTTGAAATTCTCGAGCTACTAAAAGCTTGTCAAATAGCGCGAGAAAATGGCATTAAAGAAACACAAATCTTTGGAGATTCTGAAATCCTAATTAAGACTTTAAACACGAATGAACAATTCAAAAATCCAATAATCAACAAGTCCTTACAAAGACTTTGTCAAGCGCTGCAAGACTTCTCTTCCCCTCACTTTTTCCACATCCTCCATGGATTGAACAAGGAAGAGGATGTAAAGGCAAATATAGGCTGTCAAATGCCTTCAGGAGTGCTCAGGAAAAATGATGAAAACTTCGTATGGATCCCTATCTAGTAGCTACGAATTTCCCATTTCTCATATCTATGTAAGAATGAATTGATGTATTCAGATTAAGCGGGAAGCTGCTCACTTGTAATGATGGTTGATCTTCTATAAAAATTATCTGTTTTAGTTAAAAAAAAAAAAAACAGAAAAAAAACCTAACACTAAGAAATCAACTAGTGCATCCCATTCTAAGCAAGTGTTGACTCGCAAACTTGCAACTAGCCACCAATGTTGAAATGGTTGCAAGACATAATTTTTTTTTTTTATTATCTATGATATATAAATATTTTAACTATAGGTGGGACCCCCTATGAAGAAATAATGGATGTTTAATTTCAATTATCTCTAGGAATGAATGTCACCACTTTATTGAAAGGGTCTCATTAACATTATGCAGTGATAATTTTCCTTCTTCATTTGATTATGGACTCTATTGTCAATCTGATTTCACAGAAATCAAGAAAGGTTATGTTCATAACAACTTCAAAAGATCCTCTTCCCTGCACACATTCAACTCATAAATATCTTTACAGGTAGATTATGAGGCACTAAGGATTTTTTTTTCTTAATTGTTGAGTCTCAACTAGCATTGATTACAAAATATGGAGTTCTAAAGGATAGTGTGGTGTAGAGATCACAAGTTTCTTTTGTTATATGGTTTACCACATATTTTAAAAGTTTTTGGTTCTTCATATCATCAATATTATTACTTTCATATGTTACTATATTCATATATGGAAACATTCATTTCATATATAAAGGTGATAAGTTGAAATCAAAGGGTCGATATTTTAAAGTTTTCATTGCATATGGTATAACATATGAACTTTATGTTCATGTTGTCGACCGGTTTATAGTTATACCATAGC
>SNQJ01S0000868.1:397544-410532 GCA_010110895.2 Picea sitchensis
TGTAATGAACTACAACTCGGTTCTTTGTAAGTTAATGAAGAACTAGGTGTTAGGCCGGTTTGGCCACCCACTTGTACATTTCGTCTTGTTACTTTGCATGAATGGTTTCTTTCTACTTTTGAAGCTAAGTATAACAAAACACAGACATAACATAAGTAATAAAGGCAGATGTAATGAAGCAATGTGTAGTCCAGATTAAGTAGTTTGGTGTAGCTTTGTTTTCAAATGAACGATTGCGGTGTCACACGACGACTGGTAGCGTCAGGTGATTCCGTTGCTCGACCATAGGCTCGTCGGGCCCGTGACAGATGGTATCATAGCAGGCTTAACAACAAATTGTTGAAGTGATTTTGAAGAGTTGGTGAAGCTCTTCACCATCGTCACTTCCATGATAGATGGTATCATAGCGCATAAACTCAAGCAACTGAGCAGGGTCAGTTTGGGTTTGTTGAGCAATTGGTGATTGCGAAGGAAATTATGTGGTGACGGAGGAATCACTGTCGCAGAGTTGCAACAGTGATCGCAGAAGTTCAAGACAATGTTTTGAGTAGTCGGTGCGTTGGGTCACCGTCGTGACTTGGGATGGTCGAATGAAGTTTGGGTCACAGAGCAGACAACTGAGCATGACTTCCACCGTGACAACTTCGTGTTGTGCACTACTGAGATTTGTGCACGGTGTCCTAGTGCGAAGACATTGCAGGGCGCGAAGATAACAGACAGAGAAGGAAGGTTTAGTTGGATGTATGAGTGGACAACAGTCGGACACATTTTCCACCGAAGCCAACTTCGTGCTATGCACCACCAAAGAGAAGTTGGGTTTGTTGGGTTGCGATTGACGATCACAACTTTCGAACGGATGTCGGTTAACAACAAGAGGCTTAATGATCGATTGATGTGCATGGTGTCCTGGTGCCAAGGCACTGCAGGGCGCGAAGATAACAATTCAGAGAAGACGGATTCAGTTGGTTGCTATGAAGGAAGTGACATAGACGAATTTTGGACATCACAACGTTTCATTTGGAGGATTATGTAGATCTTGGGCACACCTCACCAAGACACCTCTGCAACATTGGTGTGAAGGAGCCAAGCGACAAAGAGAGGATGATGAGAGGCAACCGAGTTGGGAGCACAAGAAACTTGGGACTTAGACAAATTTTGAAGTGTGCAGACTTGGCTTGTTTCATGAAGCGACCGGGACAAGCTTGCGCAAACAGGTTGGTGGTGGAGCAACGACCTAATTTGTGATGTAACCAAGGAAGGGACGAATGGTAGAAGGCATGAAGTTTTGTTTCAAGGAAGATAGAAGAGACAACAAGGGAGTCGTTCAAGAAATATGTTAAGAACTACAATGGGAAAGATACACGTCAAGAGATTTGAGGGTGTTTGCCGATGGTATGGGACATCAGGTGCATGAACGTTCTTGGGGAGCTTGGCTAGTGTAGATTGACTCAAATTTGTTGATTGGTAAACGTATTTTCATAGACGTGCAACATGTGTAGAATTCCTTGGGTGGTCCTTTCGACTTGAATAACTTAAGCAATTGTTGAAGTCATGCGGACAAAACTCAACACTTGCACGAATCCTATGAAGGATGTTGTGGGCTTAAATATTGGAGGATTGCACATGCAAGATGAAACAAAGCACGAAGGGTGAAGTAGTGCAAAGATGATTGTTGGATGTGCAAAACTTGTGCACTTAGACGTTTCGTGGACAAGTGACGAAGAAGATGGGAGGTTGATCGATGAAGCCAGGCTCATACTTGACTTAGGAAGACTCATCAAGCAAACCAAAGTGCCATGAAGGGCACTGTTGCAGTAGCGATGGGGCAATCATATGCATCCTGCAATCTGTAGGATGAGTAAAGAGAGTGAATTCGGTTGGTCACATGTGTGGCAGACGTGCAATGATCTCCATGAGTTTTCAAATAGTTTGGACATGGGACGAGCTGGGTGTGATGATCGGTGGAAGTGATAACAACTTTTGCAATGGAATTGAAGGAAGACTTGATTTTGGGGCAACATCACAGCACAACGAGGTAAGGAAGATGTCTTGGCAAGAGTTGCATGGATGAGTTGAGTTGCATATGGGAAGAGATCAATTTGGCATGGAGGTGTGCAATCGTACAAGTAATGATGGTTGGACCGACCATCCAACTATTCAACACTTGCATGAACTAGTGCACAATGACATGGAGAAGAGGTTGGATTTCGAGCACAATGATCCGTTGGTGCAACACTTGGTTGTTGTGGAAGAGCTTCATGACAAAATTGGATAGCAAGGAAGGGGAAAGTGTGATCTTGCTTGCATGTTTTTTGGTTGGACAAGGTGATAACAATGCAGACATAAACAACTAAGTTTCGACACAAGGAAGAACATCTCAGGACTTGTGCATGACAGTTGGACTAATTACCCAACCAGTACAGGAATTTGGGTGCGCAATGTACAGATGCATGAGAGGAATGGTTGAAGTGTGGGTGCAACAAAAGTCATGAAGGTTCAACACCTAGAGATTTTTTGGTTTTGGTTGAGGTTGCGACAGAACTTGCGATCGCAACAGAGCATTGAACGGTTGTCATCGGTGATCCCAGTAGATGAATTATGTTGAGATTGTCGGGACAAAAATGGCTTTGAGTGGGGGAGTATGTCACGCCCTAGGACTTGACCTGGGCGTGCATGCTACCTCCACGGGCCAAGACATGCGAAACGGACGAGTTAGCGAACGCTCAGTTATTTTATAAGTAAAGTTGGGCTACTTGGGCGCATGATGTGGTGCCAAGTATGACTTCACCAAGATGACTTGCGATGGAGGTTAAGTGGTGACTTTACCGAAGAGCCGATTGGGTGGGCGTCCCACCGAAGAATCAAACGATTGGTGGGGATGTGCGCGATGAAGGCATGCGTTCCCAACAAAATGCACAAGGAACTTGACTTGGGGTGCTCAGACACCTTGGGTGTGCATCATGCCAAGGGGAGTAAACCAAGGAAATGATGAATGAACGCTTTCCAAGAAACGAACCAAGAGGGGGTGCAGAATTAACATGGGCACCCAAGTAAACGAAAGGAAACATTGGCTGGGTTGGAGAGCGCATGAAACACAGGCGTGCGCTTGTTGGCGTGTTGGCTCAACTTGTGAAAGTGGACAAACGACTGAAAGAGCGCATCAACTTACAGACGAAGGGGCACGTCGGTTGGAATGAGCACATCGTTGACCAAGGGTGTGCGCTTATAAACGACCAAGTGAAAGAAGTCATTTGTCATAGAGGAAAGGTGACACTTCTCATGATCACAGATTGGAGTTATGAGGGAGAAACAAAGGAAGGAGGGAGAGCTCCCTCCCCAAGGATCCAAGTAGACCCTGGAGGGTAACTTGAGCTGCCTCGGGGAAGGTTGTACCGAGAAAGGAATGGAGAGCTCATCTAGACAAAGGAAGTTGGTGATGGGTGAAAGTTTGTGAATCTGGGAGAGTGTCGCAGGTCGCACAAAATATGAGGTTATGGTAATGTCTTGCGATGGGCACTCCGCAAGTCTGAAAGACCAACGAAGATGGTCAAGACAGAGAAGGGACACTCGTGCAGTAAAAGATCTGTGAAGTCTTGGTGGTCTAACCAAGAGTCAAGTGTGATCGCATGAAGAGTGCACAGACTTGGAAAGAGGTAGGGATGATCACAGAGGAGTAGGGAAGTTTGCGAATGAAAGCTGTGCAAGGGGGAAACATAATAGTTCGACAAGATGGGAGGTTTGTGACGAGACGAGACGCAAAGCCAAAAAAGACTCATCACTATTTGTTGAGCCATGTGTTCCATGTTTATTCTTTTGGTTGTAATGATCTACAACTTGGTTCTTTGTAAGTTAATGAAGAATTGGGTGTTAGGATGGTTTGGCCGCCCACTTGGACATTTCATCTTGTTACTTTGCATGAACGATTTCTTTCTACTTTTGAAGCTAAGTATAAGAAAACACAGACATAACATAAGTAATAAATGAAGATGTAATGAAGTAAGGCGTAGTCCGAATTAAGCAGTTTGGTGTAGCTTTGTTGTCAAACGAACGATTGTGGTGCCACACGATGATTGGTAGCGTTAGGTGATTCTGCCGCCCAACCACAGGCTCGCCAGGCCCATGACAATATGACTCAAGCATCCTACATCCCTTGGAAAGGATGATTGATTCAACAAAATCTATGACAATAGAGTGACCAAGAGTTGCAACTAGAGATAGAAACACAATTTTCGCCTCAACCTCAAAGGTAGAGGATCCCAGACCAAAAAAATAAGGTTGAGGAGAAAGGTCAACAAAGATGATCTGTAAATTGTCGTGATATTCCACTGGAATAGTTCGTCACAACAGAGCTGATAAATAAAACTGAAATCTGCACTATGAAGGTTAAATTCCTTTAGATTTCGAAATTTTTAGTTATTGATTTTTTTCTTATGCATGAAATAAGATCAAATGCAAAAAATAGAGAACAATAAAATACAATCACATACCATCCACAAAAGAACATAAAGATTTGTTCTAGGAAACCCTTATGGAAGAAAGCCCAGCTAGAAGGTGAGGTTGATCTGTTCTCTTTTCTCTAGTATGGAAATAATGTAAGTACAAAGGAGAAGGCACTCTCTATGGAGTTGTCTAAGACCTATGGCCTATTAGGTTGCTACATAACATTAACCCCGTATGTTATGCTCTCTAATTTCCCAATCCTATTTTTTCTACTCCATTATGTAACAAAATACAATAGCACAAAATGGAACCGCTTCTCCTCCTAATGGCCTGATATTTAACATAGTCCAATAGCCATCTAGGGGTAGGTTTTTGACTTACTCAACCCTCAAATGTGATAAAGTTTTGGACCTTCTAGAATCTTCTTTAAATTACATACATGGCTAGCCCCATATGCATGAGTAATGGGGGATGGCGTGGAATCCTCTCGTACCATGGTGGTCAACACAGTAGGTCAACTTGCAGGAGGCATAACTTTTGCATACGAGCAGTAATTGACGCGATTTTTGCATCGTTGGAAATGTATCGATGCGTAGAATAAATTCATAATGTCCTAGCAATGCTAGAAAAGTTTTAACCCTAAAAAATATCATTTGATGCCTCAAAATAGCTCTAGAAGGTTCCATATCCCAATTTCCAAACTAGGACCTGCCACTAAAATTACCCTGCAAGTTGATTCCTCCAATTTTTTCCATTCTAAAAGCATTGAGAAGGATGACAAATAATATAATGATCCAATCCTAATCAAAACATCGCATGATGGAAATAAACAAAGTTACCAACTTAACAAGAACTCTCTAGAGTTTTCATTTTTTTAGAGGGGAGGTGAGGAAAAAGAAATCTTAGGGGACTAGGAAAAAGAAATAAGTAAGATAGTTTAAGATTTTCATTAAAAAAGAAAAACCAATAGATGTATTATAGTAGTTGTTGATAAACCTATGCAAGAGAAGTGATACTAACATATTTATAAAAAAACAAAGTAAACAATGACACATATACATAGTACACAAGAGCTTTTCCCTGGAAAACCTTAATCAGGAAAACTAACAAACTCAAAATATCACTCTTTCTCATTGAATTAATAAAAGAATTCACAATACAATATTTAGGTATTCTGCAACATCACTCAACTTTTATTTTCCAAGTGGTACTAAATTACAATGTGCCAAAAACATACCAAAATAATATCTCAGAGGTTCACTAGCCCACATGCCCCCCCAACCAGGGGTTAGTCAACCTCTCCTTGAACCCTCCAAATTATCGTGTCAAGAAGCATAGTCTACCTACAAAGCATACAACCTGTATCCAATAAACCCAAATAGAAAGGCAATAATGTATATTTAGAAATTAAAAAGCCTATATTAAAAATGATGTTGTAGATATTATTTGAATCTAGATTATTCTAAAAAAAAAAGTTGGCTACATTATGGGATCCCTAAACCCTCTATAATGTAGAAACAATAATGATCCCTCATTGGATCGTAATTATGCCTACAACAATAACAACTTCACAAAAAAATTCAAATAATCATTGTATACGATCCAACAACTAAAAACTGAGAAAATAATTTCTTAAGTCTCATTCACATCATCAACAAACTTTCTTTGACTTAAAATCACATTGAAGCATAAGACTTCAACCAAATCTTGCGTTCCAAAGAAAACAAAGGAGGCACCCACATTAAAGACCCATGCAAATAGTTTGTAGAGGTTAGAATTTATAAGTGACATTTTTTGTTGTTAATTTAAAAATTGGGAAATTCACCTATCATAATAAGAAAGTGGGGGGAATGCTCATATAGGAGAGGTTCAACATATTTCTTTTGCATAGTTGCTTTCTCTATGAATGAATACGCCTTAGTTATATGATTGTTTTTTAGAATTGTTTCATTTTAGCAATGTTTTTTTAAAAGCTTAATGTACTCAGTTTTATATGTGTCTGTGTGTGAAAACAAAGTTAAAAATTAAATTGAAAGAATGAGCTAAAGCACATAAGGAAGACCCCTTGTAAGTAATAATGAATAAGGAACATCACCTCAAAATAAGTACAACACTAAATGTTACGATCAATAAGGGGATGTGGATACTACTTGATAAGGATGCAAATGATTAACTTCAAAAGTCCATGCAATTTGATTGAAGACCGTGACATAAGGTGAAACAATGAACAATAACACTCTCAAAACCATTAGTAGAGAGTGTTGATATTTGCAAAACCTTAGTGATCGTGGTTTGAGGTTTTCATAGATCAAATCTCTAGAGAGGATGGCCCTCCTTCCCCTCCTCCTCCCCCTCCTTCAGAAATCGATGTTTTTCGTGCATTAGTCTCTTTCCTTGGAAAACTAATTAAGTAGGCTCCTTCTCGCTTTGTCAAACGACTAAAAAAGATACCTGAAATTCTCTCCCACCTAATAATTCTCGTCAAATGGATTTCAAGCTCATAGAGAGAGGCTTGATCATGTAGTTTACTGGGATCTTGCCCTCCCCCGAGGCTATGCTGAATTGGATTTAGAAAAACTGGGTAGGGTTAATCAAAGGCCAACTCTCGCATTACTTCTACGGGCGAGGATTTTATGCATTTTACTTTGAAACCAAGGAAGACATGGATATAATATTTCGTAGTGGACCATATTTTATGGTACTTGAGGACTGTATTTTATGGTACTACGAACAACTCCCGATGCAATCAGTTCCATGAATGACATTTCGTCAAAACTGTTTGGAAAATAGGATGAACAATGGTAGTAGGTCAAGAAGAAAAAACCTAACGGCATGCAATGATTGAGGATTAATATTCCTCACTTTCTGAAGTAACCCAGGCCGGATAACTGCTCTCCCCAGGCCGCACGCGTGCCCACTAGTGCCATTCCTCCTTCCCTCTCGCCATGGCCCCAGGAGGGGGCCCCAAGGCTCCCCCACCCCCTGTCCCTCCCAAGATAGAAGCTTTTAGGAAGATGGTCGATGTATGCAACAAATGACCTGCCTAAGATTCACAACAAAAATTCGTTTAAAAACTTGACAACATCCCTTCAATCGACCTACCAGCTGAAGAAACTTGTAGAACTGCCCTGACCTTGGCTGAGTGGGGGCTCATTGGGCAGTTCACGGGCTTGTGGCCTTCCCCCAAAGCAGTAGACGCATGGGTGCAAAGGAACTGGAGTATCCTAGTAAAATAAGGCATCAGAATCCATTTGGTTGACAAGGGATTCTTCGTCTTTGTTTTTGACAATCTAGAAGACAGAAACCTCATCTTCAGGAATGGACCGTATTTTATGGGCCCTCAAGGTCTGTACCTGAACAAATGGTCCCCAGATTTTGATCCAACACAAGAAGTGCCCTCGGTTGCTCCAGTCTTGGTGTGCCTTCCTCATTTACCCCTGCATTGTTGGAATCCAAAGTCTCTAGAATCCATTGGAAACACCCTCGAAAAATACATAGACAAAGTAGACAGAAAGGAACAATAATCCTATGCAAGAATATGCGTGGAAGTCGATCTAGAGGTGGGGCTCCCGGAAGCCATTCAATTAAAGGTTGCAGATTGGTCTTACATTCAAGAACTGGACTATGGACAACTTCCATTTAAATGCAGGTATTTCCATGGCTATGGTCATTTCGTTTGGAATTATAAAAAGAAAGTCGAGGAGGAGGTGGAAATCTTAAAAGGAGACCAATGGACACAGGTCCAGAAAACAACCCTGTCAAAATACAATAATAGATCCAAAGGGAAAGGGACATCAAAGGGATTTGGCACCCCCTTAGTAGGGAATGCCCTAGGGGAAGGGAGATCAACCCTCCCAATCCCATAGGCTTAAAAAAATCCCTTTGAAATCCTCAACAACCCCCCAAGAAATCTCGGACCCAATGATCGAGGAACTTGAACAACAAATCCTCTCTCCCACAACAAGAAACAATAATGTTGAGATCCTTTATGGCCTCCCAACTGGAGCCTCCTCCTCCCCTTCCTACGTAGATATAATAAAAAAGAAACCACCAGAACTCTCTGGAGGATGAATCTTTTGAGAGACCCTAAAAAAGAGAAGGGATAAAATCCCATAAAGAAGCAAGAGAAGAAGAAGCCGAGAGGAAAAAAATGCAAGGAAGCCAACCCACCATTGAAATGTCGATCGAAAGGAATACCAGAACAAGCCCCCCCAAGGGAGGTCCTCCCCACTTCAGTAAATAATGCGTATAGTCTCTTGGAATTGCAGAGACTCGGGGAATCCCTCGAAGGCTGAAGCAATTAAAGACCTTCTGAAAATTGACCCTCCCGAGATCCTCTTGCTCCAAGAGACAAAAATTGAAGGGGACACCCTTCTATAAATCAACAATTAGAAATGGAAGAAAAATGCAGGGAAAGCCATCAGCGCAAGGGGCTCTTCATGTGGTCTTGCAACCTTGTGGGTGAAAGACAAATTCCATTTAGAAATCTCCTTTGAGACTCAGCATTGGATATTCATTGAACTCCGACATCTCCCAAGTAAGATTTTTCTCACACTCTTCAATCTTTATGTTCCTGTTAAGTACTCTGAGAAGAAAGATTGTTGGCAAACACTAGCAGATTTTTTAGAGATTTTCTCTCCTTCGAACATCATTCTAGTCGGAGATCTGAATCTTGTATTCAAACCAAAAGAAAAGATAGGATGCAACAACAACATGGATCAAATGCTCCCCTTCGTAGAGGATCTATTCCATCAATGGGACGTCCTTGAATTCAAGCCATCGAAAGGACTCTATACCTGGACAAACAATAGATTTGGGACTGATCATATCTCATCTTGCTTAAACATATTCTTAATCCAAAGCATGCTTCTACACGAAAGGAGGATAATCTCTTCCAAGATCCTTCCAAAATTGACTTTCGATCACAAACCCATCCTCTTGATTCTGTAAGAAGAAGAAAATATGGGTTCAATCCCTTTCCGGTTCATCCCTCTTTGGATCGAAAAGAAGGGATTTCTTGAAACTGTACACTCACCATGGTCCTCTTCTATTACCAGGTCTCCAAGCTTTGCGTGGGAGAATAAATTAAAAGCAACAAAACATGCATTGAAAACTTGGGTTAAAAAGCCCATGAATACTCCACTTAGTTACAGACATGAGGTTGTTCAACAATTATCAGATCTGCAAGCTGAATTGGAGATCAAAGACATCTTCAATTCAGATTTAGAGAAAGAACAAGCTGCCCAAAGCAAAACTTTTCGTGCTTTTCGCCTTGAAGAAGAGTATTGGAGGCTTAAGTCTCGAAGCTTGTGGCTAAAAGTTGGAGATCAAAACACTACTTTCTTCCATCGAGAGTTCAAAACTCGTCTCTCCCAAAACCACATCTCTGAAATTGCCTCATCAGACGAATTGATCCATAAAGGGTTTGATCAGCTCAAGGTCGCAACAAAAACTCACTTCAAGAGACTTTACAAGGAAGAAGGCTCTGGCAGTGTCGAGGTTATCACCAATTTCCTCTCACACATTCCCTCTCTAGTAAACAGGAATGAAAATTCAACCCTCATGAAACCATTTTCTGAAGAAAAATCTACAATGTCATCTGGTCCATGGAGCCTGAAAATCCCCAAGACCTGACGGATTCACAATACAATTTTATAGAGCTTGCTGGGACATAATAAAGACAGACCTGTTGAGGATGGTTAAATATTTTCACCAAAGAGCTAAAGTAGGAGGTAGCACTAACTCCACCTTTCTTGCTTTAATCCCCAAAGAAGTTAATCCGTACTCCTTTGAAAGATTCAAGCCTATCTCACTTTGCAACGCTTCTTATAAAATTATGTCCAAGCTTTTGGCAAATAGAATCAAGCCCCTACTAGAGAATCTCATTTCCCCCATGCAAGGTGGATTTTTAAAAGGGAGACATATTCGCGATAATGTAATACAGGTCCAAGAAGCCATACACTCCAGTCACCAACGAAAGGAGCAAGGGATGTTGATAAAGCTCGACAGGGTAAATCTCTCATTCCTATACAAAGTTCTCCTTTCTTTTGGGTTTTGTTCTGACTTTGTTAACTTGATAAAAGCATGCACTGAAAAGCCATGGATAGCCCCTCTAGTAAATGGCAGATCGACAAACTATTTTTAGGCCTTGAGGGGATTAAGGCAAGGCTGCCCTCTTTCCCCCTTCATGTATATCTTAATGGATGATACTCTAAGTAGGCAGTTGACTGCTAAAAAGAGGATTGGCTTAGTCCTAGGCATTAGGAAGACTAAGGGAATTGACCCAATCAATCATGCCCTCTTTGTAGATGACTCCCTCATGCTGGGTGGAGCCTCAGTAAAAATTGCAAAAAAATTCAACGAGATTCTCCAAAGCTTTTGCAACATCTCTGGTGTGCTCATCAACAAAAGGAAAAGTGCAGTGTATGGGTGGAATACAAAACATCAAACAATTCAAAGAATATCCTTTCACCTGGGGTTTCCGGGCGATGATACCTAGGAAAAAATAAAGTATCTAAGACTCACCTTAACCCTGGGCCCCAACAAAGTTGTTTTGTGGGAAGAAATTATAAGAAAATTCAAAGATAAAATCTCATCTTGGGGAGGACAGTGGCTCACCAATGCTGGGAAACTCACCCTCATAAAATTAGTCCTGTCCTCCCTGCCAATATATCAGGCTTCCTTTCTCCTGACACTGAAGACGATCATGATCCAGATCACAAAAATGATTAGAGACATCCTTTGTCGTGGGGGTAAAGGCAACCAAAAGAAATACCACTTGGTCAATTGGGAAACTGTCAAATGCCCATATGTTGAAGGTGGCCTACAAGTAAGAGACCCTGAGTTTGCAAACCTAGCACTAGAAGGCAAAATCATCTAGAATCTATATGCAAACCACAAACATCCAGTAAGCAACCTCTTAAAAATAAAATATCTCAAAGGCACCTCTGTGAGAAACCTCCAGGCAACGAACATCCCCAAAGGAACCTCGATTTGGAATCTCTGCAGGCGTGCTCTAGAACCCTTCCATAAGCATTTATTTGAAATCCTAGGCAACAAAAAAAAAAAAAAAGTTGTGGCAAGACAATATTATGGGCAATGTCCCCCTCTCCGAGTCAGACGACCTCAAAGAAATCTGAGCATGGCATCATTAAAATCGCAGACATCTCTACGTGGGATGATTCATGAAGATGGAAAAGATGTGATCTACCGGATGTCCCAAATCAATTGCATTTGCAAAAAACCCTTCTCCTGACATCGTTGACGGACTGCGCACCTATACATCTCCTCTCAAGGGATAAATAGGGATGGGGAAAATCCAGCTTCTACACAATAGCTCAAGGTTACAATTCTTTGCATCCCCCACAAGCTTCGAAAGAGACAATGACCCTCTGGAAGCAGGTCTGGAACCCCCTCGACCTCCCCAAAGTAAACTTGTTTAGCTGGGTTCTAATGCATATGAAAATATTAACATGCGAAAATCTGGCGAAAAGAGGATTCATAGGACCTCATAGATGCCCCATGTGTTGCCAAGCACTTGAAATGATGGACCATTTATTTGTAGATTGTCCCTTCGTGCAAGAAGTATGGAAAATATCCCTTCAAGGCCTCAATGCCACAGCCCCGAGACAAATCTCGGTGGTTGAATTATTTTCCTTATGGAAGGCGCGATACCCTCAAGACTTTCAAAGCAGTCCAACCTGAAGAAGAATTTGGCAGGCCATCCCTAAATATATTTGCTGGAAACTATGGTTGGCTAGAAACGACCAGATATTCAACAACACACCGTCTTCCCCCTCAACGGTGGTAGCGAAAGAAAAATCTCTTCTCCTAGAAACAATGACAAATCACTTTGCCATGAAACAAATTACTCTTCTCCCCGAAGAAAATAAATGGATTGGAACCTTTACCTTCCGAGACAGAACTCAAACCACTGCCCGCCCTTCAAAAACTTTAAGTTGGCATTTGCGAGACAAAGATGCAGTGTTTCAAGATTGGTGGAGGAGGCAAAGCATAGCCTCAATATTTTTCGATGGAGCCTCCAAGGGAAATCCAGGGAAAGCATGAGCAGGTGGAGTGATTTACTCCCCGGATGGAACTTGAAAAGACAACTTCAGTTGGGGTCTTGGCCAGAGAACAAATAATCAGGTTGAAATTCTCGAGCTACTAAAAGCTTGTCAGATAGCATGAGAAAATGGTATTAAATAAATACAAATCTTTGGAGATTTTGAAATCCTAATTAAGACTTTAAACACGAATGAACAATTCAAAAATCCAATAATCAACAAGTCCTTACAAAGACTTCATCAAGTGCTGCAAGACTTCTCTTCCCCTCGCTTTTTCGACATCCTCCGTGGATCAAACAAGGAAGCGGATGTAAAGGCGAATATAGGTTGTCAAATGCCTTCAGGAGTGCTAAGGAAAAATGATGAAAACTCCTTATGGATCCTTATCCAGTAGCTATGGATTTCCCACTTCTCATATCTATGTAAGAATGAATTGATGTATTCAGATTAAGCGGGAAGCTGCTCACTTGTAATGATGGTTG
>SNQJ01S0000869.1:0-10952 GCA_010110895.2 Picea sitchensis
TCGGTGATATGATTTTGTTCCATGGGGATAGCGGTCATGTCATACTCTGAAAATCCTCTGAGGAGATCTAGAACCAGATTTCTGTAAGCGCGTAGTCTAGGATGCTTGGTCTGATACATGCCTTTCACTTGATTTATGATCAGCTCGAAATCTCCATGCACTGCTATCCTTTGTGCATCTAGTTTTTTCAAAACTTGCAGGCCCAAAATTAGCGCTTCATACTCAGCCACATTATTAGTGAATTCGAACGCAAGCTTGCACGAAAGAAATTTCGTGCTTGTCTTAGGGGGGACTTACCCATATGCCAACCCCATCTTCTTCTCGGTTGACTGCATCATCAAAACTCAAATTCCACACCACGTCTTCTGCACAGTCTTCTGGGTCGACGTGCTTTATGGTTTCCTCGGTGGTTTCATCGTAGACTATTGTTGTAGTCATCGATCCTTCTTCTTCGAAGCTAATATCATTGTAGAAAATAGACGAACCCACTTCAGTGTCGACGACGTATATAGGATGGTTGTGGGGCTGCATTTTGCTTCTCACCATATATTTCAGCAACACTTCCCTGTACAGTCTTCTGTCGTGGCCAAACACAGGAATAGTGGTGTAGGTCATATCCATCTGCAATGTGCCTTTCAGCTTCGCGGCCCATGATCTTGACAACAGAATGTCGAAATTTGCAGGGATTTCTGCAACGACTATGTCCATGACCATGTTCTTAGAGGGGATTTGGGCCAACGCTATGACCATGTCTTTGATTAGGCCCAAACATTTGACTTTCCTGTAATCGAAAGAGAAAAGGTCTTTGTACGGTCTGGTGACCTCTAGTCCCAGCTCATCCATGACCACCTTTGGCATGAGATTATGTGATGTGCCAGAATCAAGAATGACATTATGCAAGTTTAGATCATGGATCTTTAGACTGACATAAAAAGGGGTAACGTCTTCCTCATCGCTCGTCTCTTCGATGCACAAACCAAAAACAAATGGTAGGGTGGTCATCTCAAATGTTCAGAGTATCGAGGGCCCCATCTATTTTCAGTATCTTTATGATTTGTTCCCGATACTCAACCTTTCTAATTATCTCATTGAATGCGACGAAGATTTTGATTTTTTCCATTTCGTGTTCAAAATTGAAAGGGGGGCAAGCCTTCTCTACCTCTTTTCCACTCGTCTCCCTGCTTGTCTTAAGGGATTTTTTGGGGATTTCCTGCTTCGATTTCATCTTATCAGCTGCATCCTTGGCAACATTGTCTAGTCTCAATTGTCTCGTGGAGGGTGCTTCCACTGTAGGCCCCTTCGCGGAGTCTATTTGTTTTGGCTCGGAAGGTGCATCTTTACTCCAGATGTTATACTTCTTCTAAAACTACATGATATCATTCTGATAACCTTTCCTAATTTCCTCTGTCTCCCAAGACGGTGCATCATCTATTTTGAGTATCATGCCATCATCAATTTCTAGTGTGAAGTCTTTGTTTTGGCTCATATACTGATCTTGTTTGCCTTTTTTCAAGAACACACGCAGGTTTTTATCATCACAACAGTGCATCTAGTCATCGAAAGACTAGTCAAAATCCTCCTCCGTGTATTTTTTCTGGAAAGAGGGCCTCATTTTCTAGTCACCTGGGTCCCGCTTCTTGATTTGAGGAATCTAACCCCTCCGGAGATTTTGATTTCTAGGTTTCCGTTTGTTTTGTTCTCGTGCAACAGGCATGTTTCCCACGGACATTCGTTCCATCAACGTTTCCATGGTTTTCATCATCATATTGAACCTGTCGTCTGAGGACCCCAACGTCAACAACTGCATGTCTCCCTGAGGTCTTTTGTCGCCTCGATTGAACTTCAATTTGATTTTTCCCGACACCATCATGTTCACTTCGACCTCAACAAAGTTACTCATTATGGCATCCAGGTTTTCTGACCTTCTTTCTCTCAGCAGCAGAGAAAAGTCACTGTCAAACGAATCTATGTACCACAACTGTAAAACATTGGGCGAGGGTTTTACTTCGGCAGGTATGGAGTTGTACACTTTCAGAAAATGAGCTGAGAAATCTTGCACTGTTTCCTTCAGTGATTTCTTCATGCTATTGTATTGCGTCAACAACTGCAAATGGTTCTTCTTGTCCCCCCATTTATTTAGGAAGGATCCTTCGAATTTCATGAAGTCCTGAATGATAGAGGGTGGGAGGGCCTTGAACCACTTTCTTATGTCTCCTGAAAGGATTTGTGAAAAAAGCCTCATCTTTGTATCCGCGTAATCTACCTCCTCCTAGTCGACAAAGTCATTAAACCAGTCCATGTGTTTCTTAGTAGAAACATTTCCCTCAACATCGTAGAGTCTGATTATTTGGCTATAATTCTGAGGCAAGTCGTGTAATTGGGCTAGAAGGACGAGGGGGGTGAATCTAGTAGCCATAGCCCTAGGGGGATTCATATTTTGGGAGGTGTTGTTCGTCACTAGGGATTGAAAGTTTTTTGGGTCAAAAACAGTCTCGTCCAAACTGGTCTCTGACTTAGACCTAAACAGATTTTGTTTGAAAATGGCATCAAACTCTAGGTCGTCAATTCTCTGCACGTCGTCTTTGGGCAAGGAAAGACTTTTTTCCAAGAAATAGAACGTKTCTGATGCCTACTCTCTAGCCTTGTGCAAAATCTCCACTGGGTCGTATATGGGCTCAGAGGGGTTTGGGTCAAGATTCGCTCTGGTGTAAAAGGTCTTTGGAGCCAAGTTTCCTGAATAATGCTACTTGGGGGGCCACTGGTTTGTTTGGATTTGATTTTCCAGGGTAATGATTTTAGCCGATATGGGTGTTTGTCCCTCTGTTACCCTCAGGGGTCAAACTGCAACGTTTTTCATTCTCCCAGGGAAATTGTTTTTAACTTCATCCCCGACAACGACGCCAGAATGTTAGCACTCCATAAATCTATTTGGATGATGAACAAACGACGAAGGTAAATTTTTCAACCAACTTTGAGACTCAAAAATAGCCTTTCGGATCTGGAGAGGGCTCTCTCAGAAAGGGCACGCTCTCTACGCGTGATATGGCTTTACGAACGATGGCTATATTTAAAACCGGTGATGAAATGATTTTGTTTATATTGGCGCAGGTAAGTAAAATTCGGGCTATGGGGTTGGTCTGAGGAAGAGGCGGAGAAAATGACTCAGTGACTGGATTCGAGAAGAAAAGGATAGGTGAGCGACAACCTTCAATGTTAACCGTAAAGTGTGGCGGGAGAAAAAAAGAGGGAGAAAAATCAAGAGTGCCACTGTGGACGAATTCAAAGTTAGCTTGAGAGGAAAAGACTTTGTCTAAGTGGCATGAACAAGGGGTGTAGTACAACGAATCCGCAAGTTCAAAAATTTGTTCCAAAATAGATGATATGAGAAATGGAATTAAAGATAACATGAAAAAACATATGCAGAGAAAGAAACACAGTACATCCAACTATCACAACTAGAATCTTTACATCAAAACATAGGACCTTTGCATTAAGTTTCAGTCAAAAAGCACTCAGACTTCTTACAATAGCATTTGTTTCTTAAAATTTCCAACCAACCCTCATTACATCGAAAAAAAATATATATAAATGAGGGTGCTACTTGGGCTACCCTCTATTCTAACTACTAACTCTAGACTAGAAACAACCACGCCACATGCGCCATAAACTCTTTGTATGGCACCATCTAAAAATAGGCAATAATCTTGCATGTTTACTAGTAACCGTCCTCAGGTTTCGCCACGAGATCAGATCATTGGTCAAGATCTGACATAAGGAAAAATGTGTCATTGTGTCCCTCGATTAGCTATCCTTACGAACATATGTCTGCCCAAAACCAGTTGTCTGCAATGTTGGTTTCGCCTCTCGTTACATGTTTATTTGCTGAGAGCTACATGCAGCAAATGACTGTTCGATTCCCGTGACCATTATCAAAATGGTAAGATGTTTTCAGAGGATGCATATCACTCAAAAATTTCCGCGAAGGACAACGCCGCCCGTTAAGATTTATTTTCTTGTGCGAGGGTGAGAGCCACACAGACTTCTTGCTCAACTGCCCCACCTTCTCTGGGATACTCTGTGTGCCCTTCTCCTACTAGCCTTTGTGCTTCCCACATCTGGAAAATATTGTTCTGAGCCTCCTTGAGCTGCCTTTTCAGCCACTTCACTTTCCCTCTGTGACTGGAGAAACACATCGAGCATCTGAGATTTATAGCGAATCGGCCCAGAGAAGAGAAACTGCTAGACATTAATGAATTTATGGAAACGAGAAGTTTCAAGTCGACCCTCAGGTTGTTCATGGAAAATCCCCGCTTGTGGAATGTAGGTGATATGATTTTCTGTGCAGGAATAATATGAATGCTGAAATTCTTCATTCCTTTGGCCTTCATAATAAACTAATAATAAGTGTGGCACTTGCCGACATGACCTTTATTTAACCATTTGACTCGACAGGGGTACGTAGAAACTAGTTTCTTAACAGGATTCGACCTTTGGGAAAAGACAAACTCGTAACACATATACAGTTTTCGACTCTGACACCCTTTCCCATTTCCAAGGGCCAACTGACCATTTTCTGACTTCAGCATCACGGTATTACGTACCTGACTTCACATGTTTGGGCGCATGGATCACTACGTGACTCAAAATCGACTCTAAAAGGAAAGAAAGGTGATGGCGCTAACAATATCCATGAGAAGATACAATGTGGATCTACGTTACAATATATATCAAATTTATAAGTGATATACTCCATCGCAACTCGGGAGGGGTGTCTTATATCAGTGCAAGACCCTTGAACCCAATGTTTTCATCCCAAGAATGGTACAAATATACATCATGCAAATGAATCAGATGATGTTGAGAATGGAATAAATTGTTTGATTACTAGTCCTTGAGGTATACTGTTAACATATGCAAGGGGACCCACCAATAATGAAAATGGGCCCTAAGGTACCTAGTACAATCTAATGAGTGTGAATAGATGAGTTGGTGTCAAACACTCATAGAATCGATCGATCAGGATTCAATGATGTAAACCCACTGACGATTTTAAGGAAAATTTCCATTGATGAATTCAAGCTCCAAGGTACTAGCTGGTTTCTAGATATCTATCCCAAATAATGTGTTGAAGTCAACAAGAAAAGATCAATCGAAGGAGGGCCTTAATGTATCCCCCATCAATCGACATGAAATAAAATGTTCAAGGATGTGTTTAAGAGAGAGTATCACTAAGTAAAATTGACATAAGGATGGTCAATATAGGTTTTCAACAAGAAACAAGATGGATGAATATGAATTATTTCCCTTGAACTTATAGGCATGAATCATGATAGACTTGGAAACATGACTCAATGATCACCACTTGGTATAGTGGGACAATGTAGGAGGCATTGAGGAACTCTTTATAAAGACTGAAAGAGTAACCGGTCGGAGGAGTATCAAGACTCAAACTGATGGTATAGATACTAGGAAAGCTATAACCCAACTGTAAGACACTGATGCAAACAAGTGCCATGTTCAAGGGCGACACGACTGACGACTACCACTTTTATGAAAAAGACATAATATTGTTCCCCCATTTCTCTTTTTAATATTTTTTTTGTTTGTCTCTTTCAAATTTTAATGAGTGCAAAAGACAAAGAAAAGTGTACTCAATAATTTATTTTTCATTCAGTTTTTATGAGCCCAAAAGAGAGGTAAAAGGTTGCTTGGAAGTGTCTTTTTCGTATAGCTTTTTCAATCCCAAAAAAGAGGTAAACGAGTTCTCTTTTGGAGAGATATTGTGGATAAAAAATATGCATCTATGTTCCAAGTTTATGGAATTGACCTAGGAAAAGTGAATGTAACAAATTACTTGGAAAGTGAGGTCCACTCATAATTGATGTTTTCTCTAGAGGTAATGGTTACAAAATGGTAGCAGAATAAAGAAAAATGAAAGAGGTCAAGTGTGACTCGAAGAGCGGTAAGAGAGATGAGAGAAAACATCATCGGAACAATATGAATTAATATGTAAGAAGTGAGTGAATAGAAAACCATAAAATAACTTCAGAATGTCGGGAACCCTCTTGAGACAGGGCCAAAATATAGGTGAATAAGACAAAATGAGGTTCAAATTCTAGACATGGAGGGTGTAAATGAGGGCTCTTGTGCCTACAAGTAATTGCAGTATGGGAACTAGATGGAAATTAAGGTGCTAACTAGGGAATCCATGAAGGGTAGGCACTACTTCCTAAGTCACAACATGCAATAAAGGATTGGTTAATGTCGCAACCTGATGGGGTCGAACCTAAGGCTTTGTGACAAAAGTATGGATGGTCAATAATGAAAATGGACTTACAGAGAAAAACATATTCTATATGCCAGTATGAAACACATACCTCAAGTTCAGTGGATGTCGCTATGTTACACAGAGTGCCACCAAGTCCTATAAAACACATCCAAGAATACTAGACTTCGGGTTAAATGACATAGTGAGAGATCAAAATAAAATGATTTTTTTTTTTAGATTTTTTTGGAATATATATTATTTTGGGATTTTGTGATGTGTGTAAGTACAAATATGTTTGTGTCTATCCATACTTATGAATACAACAGATTCCAATCCAACACATAATTATCCAATGAATCGACTAATGTGTTAGATTCCCATGGAATGTATTGATATTCAGTGTAATCAAAATACCTCTTAAGGAGATGAACCCTAAGATACTTACACAATAATGTAAGACTTATAACTTGATAAGTGTAATTCAATTGAAATACCACTATCTATGAATCCATCCTGACAACTAACCTGCAAATGCTGAGAGCGATAGCTTCAGACAAAAGTTCCGTGACCCCACTATATTCTGCGATGTTATTTGTTGCAGGACCAAGGAAAATTCCCCATGAAATCACGAGTTTATCAGTGGGTGAGAAAATCACCTAAGAGACAAAATTAAGGTTCGAGGTATAATGAATAGCACTGTATGTGAATCCTATATAGACTAAGGTGGATGCTGATATCTACAAATCAAGAATAAAGCGTGATAAGAATTGAACCGAGACAAATTGCAGACACAAGAAAAAATACTTCGAACCTAAAAATACATAAAATACAAATTATCATGTGGTTAGCTGGCCTAGGCATAATACTTCTTTAGGTAGAGCCCATTGCGAGGCTCCAAGGGATAATTTTTTATCAGAGTCAGATAACTCATAGGACCCCCTTTCCAGGGCATGTTTGAAAATTTAAGGCCCATTCCATAGGGGTTCAAATTTTCCTGTACCTAACTTAGCATGATCCTGATCATACACCAAGTCCAAGTCACCTTCCAAAATGATGCGAGGAAAAACTGATTTGTCATATTGGGCTTGACACACTTCTTGTGAGTGTCAATGGAGGAAGCAACATCATGACAATGTTTATCTAACAAATAAGACTATAAGATAAATTCTTCTCTAACGGAAGTGTTGAGTAGCAAGTCTATGACTAGTTTTATTGAAGGAATCTCACATTCAATCGACAAAACTACCTCTACTCCATAGACTAGGTGAAAAATTGTAAACCCAATGGTAGTATTAATTGAGGTTCGGTAGGCCCATAAAGATGAAAATAGAATTAGATGCCAATTAGACCTTTGTTTCCCCACCATCCATTAAATAATAGTCTTCAAGAATCTATTGGTGGCCTCAAATTGGACATTCAACTGTGGATAGTAAGGGGTTGAGTTATCTTGAAGAAAACCCATCTTGGAAGCTAATTCAGTTATCACTTTATTGTGAAAGTAAGAACCATGGTCAATCAATATCGTCCAAGGAACTGCGAACCTGGAAATGATGTGATTGACGATGAATAATGTGATGGTGGTTCCATCATTAGAAAATATAGGCAAGGCCTTGACCCATTAGGTAAAGTAATTGGCGACTATAATGATGTAACCGTGGCCATTATTCACGGTAGGCTTACATGTCATGAAATGAATTCCCCACTTAGCGAAGGGACCGACATCAATCATAGGATGTAAAGGCGTAGTATGAACATGCATTTTACGAGTAAATATTTGACAAGGATGGTATTTTTGGACCCCTTGAATGCAATCTTTGAATATCGTGGGCCAAACGTATCTTGCGCACAAACTTTTATGGGAAGTGGTGAGACTAGACAGATGACTGCCACATTCTCTGACATAGAAATCATTCATAAATTTCTCATTTTATTCATGGATAAGGCATCAATGCAAAATAAAATCAACCCCACGACGATAAATAGTGTCATCAATGAGGTATTGTCAGGCCTGGTGGTGTAGACGTCGAGGCTCATCGTGGGGTAACTAAGGAGGGAATTGCTAGGTTTGGAGATATATTAGGTCATATACATACTAGGGATCATACAAGTCAATGAGAAATAACAATTCATTAGAAGATTTAATGCTAACCATAGGTTATGTATCGACTCGGGGAAGATTAGAAAATAGCTCGATTGAAAGCAGATGATCTAGATTTTTTTGGCACGAAATGAGATGGAGATATAATAAAGAAAAGCAGAGGTATCGCATATATTCAATAATATAGCAATGTATGGAGATGCAACCATAAACCATAGGATATCTGATGTAGCAGTTTCTATTAATGAAAGAAATGTCTGGTAAAAATATAGAGTGGGCTTCATTACAGAATGGTGTGACTTATCTCTAAGAAGAGATGTGGCCCGACTACACAAGCATTCAAAGAAGATGATGATTACAATGGATATACTTCTAAAAGTAAAATATAAAAATGAGAAACGAAAATAAAAACAAACGACAATGGTATGAGACACCAACCATAGAGAAAAGGGGTAAATGATTCTCCCACATAGAGAAAAGGTAAAGATTCTCTCTTTGCCTTTTATTCTGAGTGACATAATTGTTTATAATGTTGACGTTGCATGTAAGATAAAGACTCGCTAGAATGGTGGCAGCTTATCTCTGAGAAGAGATGTGATGACTACTCACATTCACAAGAAGATGATTACAATGAGGCTCTGAAGGAATTTTTATAATAAACTGGAATTCCAAAAACCCTAGACATCAAAAAACCTAACCCTAGGAGATGAAGCGCCAAAAGTCATGTGGGCCCCGTTTGGGTAAGTTGATGCATCAACTTCCCGGGGTCGTAACTTTTGCATACGATCTCTGTTTTAGGCGTGTGATAGCACATTGGAAAGGTATCATCGAGGAGATTCATTTTGGGGGATCAATCATGCCTTTAGATATCATTGAGAACCTCGATCTTGAAAAACCTTCATTTCGGCCCTCAAAATGGCCCCGGAAGTTAAAAACTGCTAAAAATAGTAAATTGCCAAATTTGCCAGAAAAATATTTTGAGCCAGTTGAAAAAGGTGGGTGGCCACCGATATCCACCTGGATCAATCCTCCATCCTTAGGAATAAATTGTCTCCATTGCGTTGAGTTCCAGGGGGAGAGGGAAAAGCGATTACTGAATTTGCATCTTGGTGAGTTGCTTGCCTTGTTGGAGACGTCGCACTGCTCAGTTTGTGGAAGTCTGTCACGAACCTGTTGAGGCTGAGGTTGTTGAAAAATTTGGGCTACATGAGAGGACGGTGTGTAGAAGGAATATTTTCTCTTTGTTGCAACCTTGTCGACCTACTTCTGTTGGATAGAAGGTGCTTGGGGCGAAGCTGTAGTGGTTGCAATGTCCTTATGTTCCCCTTTTGAATAGATTGTGACGAAGATGAATTTTGCAGTATGAGATACTACCTTGTGGCACCTTTTAGGTGGAACAGTAGTCAGAACTACCTCTAGTATTCTGTAGAGATGACCCCCCAGATAAACAATGACACTGCGGGGTCAAGACTCATAAACAGGATGGTGCTTCCACATATATGGTTGGCCCAAGAGAACATCACATACATCCAGTGGGGAAACATCACATAATACCTCATCCTTGAAGGGTTGGATTTCGTATGACAATTGACATTGTTGGCTAACATGGAGATCTTGTCCTTGGCGAAGCCACCCGATGTTTTATGGTTGTGGGTGTGGTGTTGTCGACAATCCCAACTGTTTGACGACCTCTGCTAAGATGAGGTTCTTCTGGCTTCCGCTATCAACAATAAAATGCAGCGGGGTCCCCTTCACCCACATTTGTAAATGAAAAAGGTGCTCCCCCTCTTCAGGATCTATTGGTTCTTCTGGTTGAATTGTTGCGGTCGCGACAATAACAGTGGGGTCTGCGTCAATGATTTGTCCTTTACCAGCATTTTCATATTCAAATTATGAATCAGGGTTCGTCTCCTTGTCTTTGATCTCGGCCACCAATGACTGTTTTGAGTGACATTTATCGGTGTTGTGCCAGGGGATTTTGCGGAAATTGCACCATTTTTTGGTGTCCTTCTTTGTCTTCCCGTGACCCTTCTTTTATTGTGTCTTGGATTGGTTTTCAGGAGACTTTTTGTTAGGGTTGTCTTTGTCATACTTTGGTTGTTGTGAATTTGTAGACCCGAACTCCCATTTGTTTTGGTGCTTAAATTTCTGCTCGATTTTGACAACATATCGATAAGCAACACCGAGTGATGAGATGTATAGAAAATCCATTTCAGTTTGGATGTATTTGTGTAGAGCCCCATGGTATTTCAGAACCAAATGTCGCTCAAAGTCTTTGATACTCATCTTGGTGCGCAAGGTATGGAAGGTATTGGTGAACTCTGAAACTTCTTGGCCTCTCTCTTGCCACAGTGTGGTCCATCTCATGTATTGGTCCTCATAGTTGCCAACAGGGTAATATTGTTCCTTTACCGCATCCACAAAAAAATCCCAAGTGGGATCGGCCCCATATATTCCAGAATCCTATGTGGAACTTTGCTCCCAGTAAGTTTCCCACCAATGTTTGACATGAGGGAGATATTTAAGGAGTGCGAAGGTGATCTTTTCTTTGTCAAAAAAATTGTGAACAGAGAAATAACCTTCTAG